>APFE030359669.1:0-29571 GCA_000404065.3 Pinus taeda
TCCAAACCCTCGATTGGGGCTATATTTTCTTTGTTGGACCCTTACACATTTGTTTCATAAAACCGATGTTTTATACCCGGGAGGCCATTTATTGGAGAATTATTTATGATGAAACTATGTGAGCCACCAAGGATCATCGACCGTCCATTGCCAAAGTGATGTCATCACATGACACGTGGCATCTTTTGACTAGTCATGTCATCCTGATATGGCCCATTAGGCCATCCAAAACCCCAAAACAACCTACCACGTGTCCTTCCATTTAGTGATGTCATGCGTATGTCAACAACTACTTGTAATTATTGGAACCAATCAAATTCTACCACGTGTCCTCATCAGATCTTCTCAGACACCTCCACTTGTCCTCCTAGAGGAGAGAGAAAGGGCCTCGCCCTTCTTGGTTTTGAAACAATTTTCTTTGTAAAAACATTTTCGGCTCTCCTGGCTATTTAAAATTGGAGGCCTCAATCCCAACGTAACTTTTGAAACATCGAATGCCAATCGTTGATGCACCACTATGCAGTGATTGTCAGGGTCTCTGATATGCGATATCACAAATTGCATACCAAAACTTGTTGTTGTGTTGCCCCCTTGATTCTCAATCCTCCAATATCTTATATGCATGGACGTATGATATGTTGGGACCTCTGATATGCGATATCAAAAATCGTTAATCGGTGTTTCACTTCGTCCATGCACTTTGCCTTGAATCCCACAATTGTTGGGACCTATGATGTCTAATATTACTCACTGCATAAGGCTTGAATCACCCTAAACTCTAACAGGAAATATCTTCTGAACCACATGACCGTTTCTATACATCCACATATCATTGGACAGCTCTTCCAGAGCATTATCCAATGAAAGGAGTCTGATTAGCCACTGAGCCCATCTACCACCTCAAAATATGGCTCCAAAGTCTCTACATAGTATATCATCACAACCACCAAGGCATGAAGCCCCATCATCAGGCTGAGCCTTGTTTATCATTAATGGCAACACTTTCATAGCCAACCAATTTCATACCCTCAAATTTCAAACAATCTCCCCCTTTGGAATTGATGGCAACACTACAGAATCCCCCTCAAGCTAGGCATGATCTGCTTCAATGCCAAATTTCTCCCCCTTTGAAATCATTGGAAAAGAGAGCTTCACTTGCACTCCCCATGAAACAATGCAACCTACTCTCCCATGAGTTCCTCTTGCTGAGTAGCTTCTACCTCCTACCAATATGAAGTCATTTGGAGGGAGGAATCACAACTCCTATCTACTGCCTAAGGTGCTCAAATGGTTCTCTTGCAAGTGACTTGATAAAGATATCTGCCAGTTTCTCTTTAGTGGGGACATACACAAGTTTAAAAATGTTGGCTACAACTTGTTCCCTCAAGAAATGATACTTGATTGGAATATGCCTGGTTTTTGAATGCATGACTGGATTTTTTGAGATGTTGATTGTATTAGTGTTGTCACACATTATTGGAATGAGATTAGACAATTCTACTTGTATATCCTTTAAGGTTTGCTTCATCCAAAGAATATGTACAACAAGTCGCAACAACAATATATTATGCTTCAACAGTCGATAGAGAGATGGAGCCCTATTTCTTACTAACCCATTACACAAAGAAGTCACCCAAAAAGAAGGTTGCACCTAAATTACTTTTCTTATCATCAAGACTTCCAACCCAATTACATGATATCTGGCCTTGACACTATCAGATATAGTAAGCTTCCTAGCATTGATTTGTATTCAGTCTAATTTACCTGTGGCGTTGGATATTCCTTGTGCAATTTATAGCCTATAATCATGGGTGTGATGACAGGTTTGCAATTCTCCATTCCAAACTTCTTCAAAGTTTCCTCGAGGTATTTGGATTGAGATATAAAATCTCCTTGTGGAGACTGTGTAATTTGCAGACCCAAGAAAAAGGATATATCACTAATCATGGACATTTCAAACTCCTTTTGCATACAATTTGCAAACCGATGCCCCAACTGCTCCACATTGCTGCCAAATATGATTTCATCCACATACAACACATTTCGTGCTTCTTCCTTCTGATCAATGATGACCACTAATTTTCCCTTGATTCTTGTTGGAGAATTGTTACCAAAGGTGACATTGCCTCCTCTGTCTTTTTCTTTTAGTGAAAAAAACTTGTTTTTTTCCTCGAGTCATGTGTTTGGAGCGACCACTATCTACATACCATTTTTTTTCCTTATCATGTACTGATAATGCGAGCCCACATGCCATGTTCTTTTTCGTCTTTTGTTTCCAACTTCTTTTATCCTTTTGTAGATGTGTATGTCTGTTAGTTTGAGATTTAGACAAGTATTCAAACTTGATTCTACAATCATTGGCTTTGTGCCCAAAATCATTACATTTAAAACATTCAACTTCACTTTGTAGGGGAGTGAACGAATTTTGATTCCTTAAAGAGGAATCTTGAAACTTAGTAGTCGGATGTGTATTAAACCTAATATTTTCATCTCTTTCAAATTTTACACTTCTACAATCAAGATCTTTGTGTCCAAATATATGACACTTATAACAATGACCATAAAACAAGTAGGCACACTTACTGTTAAAACCATTGTAAGATTTAGCAGAGAAATACCTTACTCGACTGGTTGTTTGACTCATCCTCCATTGATGATCTCCTCTTTTTTTGGTTGCTCTTTTGTATTCATGAAATCTTTCATGAAGATTCTTCCTATGAATGTGGTTCTTTTACTTTTGCGGACCTGAAGTATATCTTCTTCTTCTTCTCGATAAAATATTATTGTTCCTTTGATTACCCTAGTTTGGTTCTGGTTCTCGAGGGCCTTTGATAGATCACAATCTAATTTAGCCTTCTAGCCCCTTCAACACATCTCTCATCTATACCCTTCTTGGTCTTTGCATTCTCAAGGTTAGTTCTTAGAGAGACCACCTCTACTTCAAGATACTGGCAATTTTCTTCCCATTCTTGAATCATACCTTGAAGTACTTCCTCCTTTTGTCTGGCTTCCTCCAGCTCAACCTTCAAAGATAGATAATCATCTTTGCAATTTTTTGAGGTCATTTCCCTCTTTAAATTGAATAACTCTTGTTTCAGCTGCTTGTTCTCAACTTCTAATCTTTCAATGTTTCTGTGTTCTCCTTTCAACAAAAGAGCCAGAATATCCTTTCTCTTGATAGATTCTTCAAGTTTTCTTTCTGGTATGCAAACTCCTCATTATCTTAGTTGTACATTCCTTCTTCTGCGTGCTACAATTGTTCCTTCAACTGTTTTTTTTTCTTTCCTGCTTCCTTCAACTCATAAAGGGCACTGATGCATTCTCCGTCAAGGTCTACCACTCCTTCCTCTTCTTCCTCTTCAGAGTCCGTAAGACGCTATTTCTTGGAGTTTGTCTCGAGGGCCATAAGAAGATACCTATTTGACTCATTTTCTGATGAGTCTTCACAATATGATTCCGAAGCCAAACTATCTTCTTTGGAATAGAATCCCTTCTTTTTTGTAGGGTTTCTTCTTCTAAAATGTTTGAGCCTTATTTCTAAATTTTAGATATTCTTCTCCTTCACCCTTTTCTTTTTAGGGGCATTTGGAAGAGAAATGTCCAACTCTTCTACAACTGAAACAGTTAAAGGGAAACTTCCCTTTATATTTACCAGAGCCACGCTTCAGTTTTCTGGTTAGTTGAGCTAGGTCTTGACCAGATTCACTGCTAGAATAGTCTTGATGAACTTTGTGCTCCTTGCTCTTATTGAATACTCTAAATTATGCTTCCTTTGGTTCATATTTCTCCATTCCTACTCTCATCTCATAGGCTATGAGAGTGCCATAAATCTGATCCATTTTGAGATCCTTCAAGTTGACCATTTCCTCTATGGCTAAGATTTTTGGATTAAATATCATGGGTAGAGATCTCAATACATTTTGAATAATAAATTCTTCCATGAAGTTCTCACCAAGTTCTCTAATCATATTAACTACTTCATCAACTATGAGGAAGTATTCAAGAATGATTTTTCTTAGTCATCTTCAAGCTTTCAAACCTCATTCTAAATGTAGGAAGTTTCTCTTGCCTCACTTTGTCATCTACTTCATGACACTAGTTAAGCTTCTCTCACATTTCATAGGCGGACTTACAGTGCATGACTTTCACAAATTCAGACTGACTAAGACTAGCCATAATGGCATGCTTGGCTTTACCATTGATCAGATATAGTTTCTTTCCATATGCATCTATTGGAGGTATATCTAAGACATTGTAATTCACTAGTATAGAGATCCAAACATCTACCCCCAGGGACATGAGATATGACTCCATTCTTACTTTCCAAAAGGCATAATTGGCTTCATCAAATATATATACCTTGAGTAAACTTCTTGAATCTCTTGCCTATTCATTATTCCTCAAGGAGATTTGATCTGAATTGGATCATTATATTTTTTTTCATCCATATCAATGCATTTTGAGTGGAAAAAGTGGAGGAATCAACTCACGGGGCCGTTTTTACTAGCGGGACCTAGTTTGGCGAAATGGGGTCTAAAACCTTCCAGGAGTGTTTTGAGAGATCAAATGACATTTTTTGGGGGTAAAAAATTTCCACAAAAGTGCTTCACCATTTCATGATATTATACACATAGAGATATTTCCAATGGTGTTAGAATCACGTCAATCGGAGTTTGTATGAAAAAATTATGCCACTCAGAAGTTGACCTTCCTGTTTTCACTCCTATAGTTTGGGAGGATGTTGTGTCAGCCCCATTATTCATGGAAAAGGGGATAGCCATGTGTTTGTGATGTAAAATACTCTAGAAGAGTTTATTTTGTAACTCTAGTTAAGAGTTGATGTAGTCAAACTTAACCACTAGTAGGCTATCAAGCTGTGTTATAACTGAGGCACTAGGAGGAAGCAACATTCCATTCTTTCAAGAGAATTATGTTCCATAGTTGAGAAAAGATAGCCACGAGAGATAGGAGGTAGAGAACATAGAGAGGATTTGTGCACTGTAGTAGCCCATGGGCTGTATACATTACTTCTTTGTATCTGCAACCATATTTCCAGATAGAGAAAGAGAGTGAAGCGACCTCACCTTCCATCTAGGTTTTATCCTAAAAGGGTTTTCCAGAGAGCATATCTTGTGTATTATGTGTGTGTGAGATTATTTTTTCGTTCTCTACTTTTATTCTTGATTTACTTTTACATGCATGCACTAATTACAGTTAATTTTACAGATCTAGAAATTAAATAAAATTGTAATAGTGTATAATCTCAGATTTTTAATATAATATTATCAAATCTATTGTGACGAACTTTCAAGTGGAATATACACGATAGTTTATGGATCAATCCTCCTTCTAGTGGTTAAACTATTACTGAAGGAACTTGGCTATGATACCAATTGTTGGAATAAGGAATTGCTTGGGGGGTGGGGGGTGGGGGGGGTGAATCAGTAATTTAAGAAACTGTTACTTTTCTTTTATTATTTTACTTTCTTATATGAGAGAATTCATTCATGAACCATTAAATTACTAAATTTTAGATATGTGGACTCAAACAACAATCTCATATAAAACATACATTTGACACAATGTTTTTCACGTGGAAGCCTAAAGGGAAAAAACCACCAATTTGTTGTTTTTTTTATGATGTAATTTAAGCACGAACTTAATTATATATGTTTGTTTGTAAGCACCAACTCCCTTAGTTTAAGAAAGAGCTAACTTTCCAAGAGGCACCAACCCCTTAAGTGTTTAAGCACCAACTTGTCACTACCACTATTCTACTTTTTTCATACAAATTTCAAACTAAAAATAGGGGTATATATGTTACAAGTAAAATACCATCTAATGGCTATTTGGAGATGAAATTTATACACTACTTTCTAAACACTTATGGCAGTCCTCCTCTTGTTGCTTTCTTTGTGTTCTGTTATCTCTTCTTAGGGCTCTCCACTATTTTCAACGCAACACTACCCTTGCAACACTCTACACCTATTTCTTAGGCCACAAATATGCTCTTGCTTCCTCTCACATCTACTCACTCTCCCACTTTTCTTAATGGAGGTTCACAGGCTTGTATCTGTGCTGCACTTAGCTCGATTTACTCACTTTCATCATCAAATCTGCCCAAATGTGTACTACTGGCATGGATCCCCATGCTTTTTCTGAAACACACTTCCCATGTGTCGTTGTTGCATTCAAGATCAAAGGAGTGGGCGATGATCACATCCATGTCACGCAATAGGAACTCCATGCTTTTGTTGAAATGCTCTTCCCCTGTGTTGTTGCTAATTCAGGATTAGAGGAATGGACAATGATCACTTCTCTGTCATGCTACAGGCACTCCATGCTTTTGTCTTAAATATCAGATCTACTTATATATTTCACAGAGGCTCTCCATGATCATTTATGGCTCACAAAGACTTAGCTGGACATTCTCATGACACCTTTGTTCTTCATTTATATTTACAATGCATGCATGAGATTTCTTCAACAATCAACCACACTAAACTGCATTCAAAGCCACAACTTCCAATTCATACATAGTTAATACACCTTTGTATTGTTATTATATCAATGAAGTTTCACTATATAACACTATTAAATCCTTTTCCATATCAGTTATTTTACGCATAAAAGACATATAAAAACAATGAACTCTGATAGTTCTCATCCCCTTATGTATGAGCCTCTCTTTGTGTTTTCCTCCATAGAACCAAGGGCTATGAGAGCACTCATCCTTAAGGTGCTAAGTCCTCTAAACCCTCGATAGGGGCTATATCTCCTTTGTTGGTCCCTTACACATTTTTTTCATAAAACTGACGCTTTATACCCCAGGAGGCCATTTATCAAAGAACTATTTATGATGTAGCTATGCCAACCACCAAGGATTGTCAATCGCTAATTTCCAAAGTGATGTCATCACATGCCATGTGGCGTCTTTCAACCAGTGACATGTTTCATCCGGATATGGCCCATTAGGTTGTCCAAAACCCTAAAACAACCTGCCATGTGTCCCTCTGTATCATGATGTCATACTGATGTCAAAACCTACCTGACATTATCAGAACCAATCAAATGTTTCCATGTGTCATCATCAAAACTTCTCAGACACCTCTACATGTCCTCCTAGAGGATAGAGAAAGGGCCTCACCCTTCTTGGTTTCACAATGATTTTCTTTATAAGAACATGTTTGGCTCTCCGAGCGATTTAACACTAGAGGCCTCAATCCCAACATCACTTTTGAAATGCCAAACACCAACCATTGATGCACCACTATGTGCCGACCGTCGAGAAGCTTCGATATGTGATATCACAAATCAAATACCACAAATTGTTGTTGAACTACACCCCTAATTCTCAATCCTTTGATCTCTGATATGCTAGGACCTCTGATATACGATATCGAAAATCAGTAATCAGCAGTTCACTTCTGCCATGCAATTTGCCTTGAATCCCTCGATCGCTAATTGTTGGGACCTCTCATCTCCGATATTCCTCATTCCATAAGGCTTGAATCACCCTAAACTCAAATATGCCATATCTTCCGAACAACATGACCATCTCTAGACATATTAATACCATTGGAGAGCTCTTCCAAAGCACTATCCAATGAAAAGAGTTTGATTAGCCACTGAGCCCATCTTCTACCTCAAAAGATGGATCCAAAGTCTCTACATAGTAGATCATCACAACCACTAAGGCATGAAGCCCCATCATTAGGTTGAGCCTTGTTTGACATTAATGCAAACACTTGAATAGCCAACCACCTTCCTACACTCCAATTTCCAACAATGATTTATTTAGAGGGAAGTTGCAGCCTTGAAGGAGGCCTAAAAGTGAACGAAAGGAGTTGTAGAAGTTTTCCAACAATGCTAACCAGGTGTATCAAATTTACAGTGAATACACCAACCTTTGATGTCATGAGGTATGTATGTTAATGATGTGTTTGTGTTGAGTTTGGTGCTAGCTGGGTGGTGTCTAGGTGTGGACAAAGTGGCAGCGTGTGGTAGCCATGTGTTGAAGTTGACTTAGGTGGTTGGAGACCTCAATAAGGAGTAGATCCTATAGTGATTTTATTGGGCATCATTGAATCGGTGGATGGCAGTGTGGTGATGGCCCAAAGTATCCCTTGACAAGCAGTCATAACGAGATCTTGACAACTAAAGGTTAGGTGAAGGATTGAGGGTAATGTGTAGCTCTTTGATGGAAGAAAGAAGCTACAAGATTGGTAGATTGGAGCTCAGGTATTGGCCAGCCTAGAAGCTTCTCATTTGGCAGTAAAGCATGGTTTCCCTAAGCTTTGGATGCAAAGCCTTATTGTGCATCTTTAAAAGTGGGGACAAAAATGTTCCCCCTAACTATAGGAACATTATGATCAACCCCATTTTATCCAACTATATGGGCTCATTTTCGAAAATAAGATTAGCCTCTCGCTTGAAATCCATGGTAAGAGAGCCAAAGGGCAAGCTAGTTTTATGAGGCATCACACAACTATCAACCATTTTTTCACTCTTCGGATCATTTCTGAGGAGTGTCACAATAGTAAAACTGACACTTCTATTTTTTCTTTTACTTTAGAAAATCTTTTGACATTATTCCTTGGGATAAGCTATGGAAAAGACTCAAAGAGAAAATGGTTCCTCTTGAGTTGAGGATTGTTTTGATTCATCTCTATGAAAATATTGTTTCCAAGCTTAAGACCAATGAAGCATGGTTTAAAGAAAGTAAATGCAATATCAAGCTTAAGCAAGGGTGTCCCTAGTTCCGTGGCCTTTTTGACATTTACATCAATGACCTAGTGGAGAGTTTGGAAACTGTAGGTTGCTTGTATGATCATTACTCTTCTGCTTTATGCAAATTATATCGTTCTTCTAGCCAAAAGGCACAATGAAATTCACAAGAATCTTAAGACTCTTCATGATTACTGCTCCAAGATGGGTATGCCAATTAATACTCACAAGACTAAAGTCACGATAATAAATCCAAAAAGATCAATCATGGTAATTTTCTCTATGATAACAATTACTTGAAGCAAGTTTCTTCATATAAATATTTAGGTGTTGATATCCATCATCAACTCAATTGGAATTATAACATTGAGAAAAATATTATTGGAGGCTTGAAATCTTATTATGAGCTTGAAAATAATTGTAAGTCAGCTCATCTTTGGATTTGGAGTAAAAAAGAAGGTTCCTCTTTGAGACCCTTGTCATCCGTGTTATTGTATATGGATGTGAGGTTTGGGGTTGCGGTATATCGAAAGAGTCATGGTGAAAAATCGAGATGATTCAAGAGAAATTTATAACCTACAACCTCAAGATTAAAGGAAATATTCAGTATCCTATCCTTTTGATTGAAGTTGGCTTTTCCCCCATTGAAAGCATGGCTATGTTTAGGTATTTGATGTATAAGAAGAAACTTTATAACATGAAAAGCAAGAGGCTTCCCAAAATTGCTTCTCACTCTAGCCAAAACCCCCACCTTTGCCTCAAGAGTAGGTGGCATAAGGATGCCCAATCTTGGCTCGACCACTAGGGGATAAGAGAGGAGATCATCCTCGGGAATAACAAAAGTATCAAAAGTACTATAACCTCTAAAATTAAGGATAAATTGTGGGACAAAAAGGACCTGGAGAGAAAAAAGAAGCTAAGGTATTATAGGAAGGTGATCAACCTCACCCTTGCTAACCAAAATTATCTCTTTGTCAAGGATAAGAAACAACCTCATGAGCTTCAAAGTGAAATCGGACAGTGTCTATTCCCAAAACTCCCTGGGATGAAAGAATGTGTCACCTCTATGATATTAAGAGGGTGGAAGATGAAAAACACTCTCTTAGATTGCCCAACTCTTACTCACATTCGTTCTCATTTCCAAAACATTTGCCACACTTCCAACTTTCTTGACCTGTTCAGCCAATCTAACTATAGTGATCTTCGGGCGCTAATTTCCCTTATTTTTTATCATAGAAATAATGTTTTAAAGAGTTTATGTTAATTTCTTACTTTCTTAAGGTCGGTAGACCTCATTGGTATTACTTGACATTAATCATCATTATCATCTTATAAAAAGAATAAAGAATTATAATAACTCTTTAGGGCTTCATGCCAAATTACCAATAAATATAAATATTACTATATAATATATATAAATAATTCTTTTAATTTATGAAATTTTAATTTAATTATAAGGATTTTTTAAAATAATTTATTATTAAAAATTATTCACTTAATAAATAGTTATATATTTACTTATTCATGGTTTAAAAATTAAATTAAAACTATAAGAAATTCAAAATTATATACTAACCTAGATTTATCTGATCTAGGATCATCCAAAATAATAAGAAATTTAAAATCATATACCAACTTAAATTTAATTTAATTCTAAAACTACCAAGTGATGAGGGGGATCAATATTTTTTTTTCACTTTAAAAATATCTAGACCTCAAAGATTTGATCTCCTTCAATACTTAGTAGATCAAAAATTAAGATGGAACTAGACTATTTTAATTATAAATATTATTATATATTTTTTAAATTAAATTAAATTTTATTTGAATGTAATTTGACTAAATTAAAATATTCAAATAATATAACATAACCAGAAAAAATATTAAATATTACAATTATTATACTAGTTATTCTAAACACAATTATCATGTTATAAACATATATACTCTATAACACAATTATCATGTTATAAACATATATACTCTCTATAGAAAAAATACAAGTAAAAAAATTACAAATTCAGAAACACTAATATGATAAATTTTAGAGTATAAAAAAAAATTGTACAAGTACACTAAAAATGGCCGTATAAACAGACCCTAAACAGGATTACAGACAGATTGGAAATGTCACTATAAACATACCCTAAACAAGATTACAGACAGATTGAAAATGCCACTATAAACAGACCCCAAACAAGATTACAGACAGATTGAAAAACTAAGTAAAATGTACTGTTATAGATTCAGAAGCAATTTTTTCCTCTGAAAAAAGACAGACCCTAATTTAGAAACGGCAATAGATACTTCCATCAGTTTTCCGCTATTCAAGACTAACATACCCTAAACAAGAAAAGGCGGTGGATAGTTCTATTAATTATCAGCTATTCAACCCTAAACGAGAAACGGAAGTAGATCCTGTTATTTATCAAGTATCCGCTATCGTCGCCCTCAGATGAAAGAGTTATGTCTTCGGAAAATCCTTCTCTAATTGCATCCGCTGGACATGTGTATCTGCCTAGAACTTGAAATTCACATGACGGCTGCTTTCTTACACCATATTCTACTTGAAATCTATCAAAGTCTTCAATGTCTTCTTCCTCGAACTCCATAACCTCACCCATTACTGTCAGGAGTTGATCGGACTCTCTGAGCACTGACAGTCGAAATTTTGCGCCACAGAACAAGAAAGGTAGAGAATACAGCCGCTCATCATCAGGAAAGAACCGAGAACAGGAATCTTTGGTTATGTACCAAAACACCATACTTTCCTTGATAGGGTCATCAAACTCCACCACTGTAACAGGGAAATGCTGGTACACCCTTTCATTCAATATTTTGTGGGGTGCATCTTCCTTCAAAAGAAGTGCTTCTGACACTACCTTTGATGCACACACATTATCCAAGTCATCGCAAGAAAGAACATCTTTCAGTTTGTGAGTGGTCATGTTTGGAAAACGTATCAGTTTGCAAAGGTTACTGCCCAGGATTTCTCTCCTTTGTTCAAGACTTGGATAATGTTTTCTGGCCCAACTTATGACAAAATCATACAGTGCATCTTCCGATTCAACTCTCAATTCATCACTTGACAGCACAACCTCGATGCCGGCCAAAGGAAGATCCAGAAGCTCTTCAGAATGCCTGAAAATCATGATCAGGACATAACAGATTGATTAGTTTGAAGTACATTTTGGAAGTAAGGGCAAATAAACAGGGATGAATGAGAAATCTTCCACGAGAGAGTCACATCAGGCATGCAAATTTTGTTCTCCACATACATATATATTTTCTTCGGAATTTTCAGAATTCTGTAAAATTTGGATAAAGATAATTTTAGCCAAATTTAGAATTAATCTTCTTTTATAATATTTATTTTTTAAAAATTATATAATAAATTCACTATTATTTGCAGAGAAATGTTCATCTTTTGTTTGTACTCAGCTAATAACACAAATATAACATTCTAACCATTTTTCACCCAATTTCATGCTATATATTATATCATTAATTGTAAAAATTTACAAATTCATGTTATATATTATTATTATTTATTTTAATGATGTTTTTAATCAATACATTTAAATGGAGATATTAATGCTAATAACATGTATATAACCATTTGTTACTTTGAATTTATAAATTCTATAAAGTATAAAGAAATTACTCTATAAGATTTTTTTTCTACAAAAATTTAGAAAAAAGATATTTACATCCTAAGAAATAAAAGTAGTATCATTTTACTAAGATACTTTAATGCTCCAAATGTATTTAACTAAGCTATTCTTCTACTAATGATTCTAACTTAATTCTCTTACTAGATAAGCACCTTGTTTTCACTAACAAATACAAACAAAACCCTAAAGATTTTTTCTAAAATTTATTTGGTATTGAACAAATCAAGCTCCTTACTTACAATAAAGTGGTCAAATTCTAACCAAATGACTTGTATACATGGGTTGGGTAGTAGTATCCTAGATTATATGTGACTTCACATATCTCCATATACAAACAAATAATAAGTTGACATTTCAAAGAATTCAAAGAACTATATATCTGAATTCAATCATAAATCATTAACCCTAACCTTCAACTTTGTTGTGCATAAAAGTTTTTTAAAAAAAAATCTAGTAACAAAAGATACTTTCTTTTTAACCAAAGTTAAATTGATATTTTCTGAAAAACTTAAATAACTAATTAAATCATCTATTCTATAAAACAATATTAATAAACTATATCAAAAATTCTACAAATAAACTATATCAAAAAATTTATAGCTTCTCCCTAATTCTATTAAGCAATTGTGTTATATAAATAAGAAAAATAAAATAGTTAATTCTTCTTAAAAAAGTCCCGGTTTTTAAAAATCATATAAAATAAAAAATGCAAAATCTAGAAGTCAAGAAAAATTAGAAAGTCAAAGGCAACTTACTTTTCATATAACTTAATCCTGATGATACTTCTTTAAAAAAATTTAAAAAAAAAATTAAAAAGCATTGTAATAAGAAAACTTACTTTTCAATATAACCTAAATGTTCGACAAGAAACTTCTCTGCAGACTCTTTTAATGACTGCACTCTGTGATTTGTAAGCATAGTCGGGGGGAGCTGTAAATAATGCAATGCAGAGTCTGTTGTCATTGATGACTGCAACGCCCTGAGGCAATAATCAACACATCTTGTGACATCCATCTTGAGCGCAAGAATCAGCACATCCAACACCTCAGCAGTACAAGGCAGTTGAAGTGTTCCCTGATGCATAAACCTCAATACATTCATGAAAGCCTCTTCCTCTGCAATTTCAAATACAGCACCACAACAATTCTTCAGAGACTAAATTGAAACCTAATCCGAAGAACCAATGTAAAACCGTATTCCAAATTGTATAATAGTTTTGGCAAGTACGATTGAACATACCTGAACAACGTATATGAAAAGTGAGATGTCGATTCTCTAGTTCCAGCTTGTCATCTGTGAAAAGCTTAAACTGGGACAGAAGGTAATCAGCAAAAACTAAGAAAAAGTACATTGAAAAAGAAGATTTTCAAGAGAAAGGTAATCAGCAAAAACTAAGAACAAGAGAGGCGTTTCAAGAGAAGATTTTCTTACATTGAAAAAGAAAGGGCACACTTCTGCCTGTATTGCTGAGTTGATTTGCACATTTTTTACTTTGAGTGCAACATTAGAGCATCCCATGCCCACGAGACAACAAACTGGTCTACTTGCACCTTCATGATCTGAATGGCAAGGTGATAGAACACATGCACATAATAATACATAAATATTAAATTGGTATATGTATGAAATTTTTTATAGTGATAGAACCCACCATTATACAGAAATTTGATTACTAAAATCTGTACACTACTCTAAATTTGAACGTAAATTCTTGCAACGTAATACATACTTTTTTTTATAGACATCTCTGGTTACTGTAAAATTATAATTACATTAAAAAATTAAATTGTCACACAAGAAACATCCCAATTTTAAGTTAGATTTGAAAAAGAAATAGATCTTTCACACTCTTTTTTCAGACGAGAATTATCTGTGGTTTACCTGATAATTCTACTTCCTTAACAAACCTTTAAACCTAACTTTGAGCATCTTAATACCTAACCTTGAACCTTCATCCTCCGAGAAACTTAATACCTCACCCACCTTACGATCAGGCTACACTAGTTGTTGCAAGGAAAAATCTAATTTACATAAAAATTAAAGTAATACCAATAATAGAGCAATACCATGCATGATTTTATCGTTCCATCCATCCACTCCTCTTTTTTCTTTTCCAGTATCATGTCCAAAAGATTTTGTTGTTGCATCCCATGCGCCTCCATTTCCTTCTGAATTTGACATTAACTCTATGCGCAGTGCGCAGTCTGAAGAACAACCATTATCGAAGACAAAAGAGAAGTCCTGCGTACCATCCGAATCTTTGTTAATATGTGGCGTATCTGGATCCATCCTGTCACTTGACAAATCTACCCACAAAGTGGGATCCCTTTTAAATTTATATAAAGCTTATATGAAGGTTGATCTTTAAGTCAAAAGATCCATCCTGTCACTTGACAAATCTGCCCACAAAGTGGTATCCCTTTTAAATTTATATAAAGCTTATATGAAGGTTGATCTCGTCAAAAGGAAAGTCAATGTAATCGTTTTTAATATAATATATTTTAATAGTGCATAATTTTGTTTTAATTTAAAATTTACTGTGCCAGGGGTCACTCAGCGAATTGATGGAGTTGGGCTGGTTTAGTTATTAATTATAATTAAATATAAGTATAGATATAAATATAAATATTAATTTTATGTTTTTTATTTTATTTTTACAGAGTGAAAATGTTAAAGATTACAACGGTCTCTACCATAATGGGATCAAATGTTTACTTACCAATTTTTTTTAATAAAAAGTGAATTGGGTGAGGGGAAATCTTTGATAAAATATAATATTATAATATTTATTGTCACCCTTACCCAATAAAAAGTGGGAAGAGGTGGGGGGAATAGTAATTAAAATGGAATATTATTACATTTTACCTAATATTTCCGGTCACACCCCACCTTGAATATTACATATAATATTACAATATTTATTACCACCCCCATCCAATAAAAAGTGGCCATAGGTGGGAGCAAATAGTAATTAAAATGTAATACTATTACATTTTACATAATATTTCCCCTCACACATCAACCTAAATATTACATTTTACTCCATATTTTTCCTAACCCCTATTTTATAGTTGAGTTTGTTTACTTTCAAACTTCAAATAAAAAGAAAAATTACAATAAGATGTGGACTAGTTGAGGGAAAATATTGGGTAAATGTAATATTATAATATTATATTTTGAGCAATGGAGGTAGGCAAAAATATTAGATAAAATCCACAAGAATGCCGTGAACATATCAATAATTTTTTTTTACCTTTATAGGCTACATGTATTCAACACCATCATTTTCTACAACTAATGATGTATCTAAATATAACATCAAACCAAGATGGATCTAGGCTACTTTAATTTCCCTCTCAAATAGGTTATATTCCACATGAATACCATGGGTCAATACCATGGATTCTTAAAAACATGGCTCATTTTTATTATTTAATTTTATAGGATTATTTTTATTTTCCCATTTTCATTTTATTTTTTACATTACATCACACACATACTATAGTGTAACACCCCACGATGATATTTGAGTTCCTGTAATTTAAGTTACTTGCATTACTCAAGACTATAGTAATTGGAGGTCATGGGAAGCCTAGTGGAATTTCTCTCTCTCTCTCTATATATATATATATAATTTTGTTATGAGAACCTTAGAATTCAAGAGGGCAGAGCGCTAAACAAATTCCAACCTCCAAAAATAGTTAGAAATAGTTACCCCTCTCTTCCATGGAGATAAAGGAGGATCTCAATGGGAAGAAGGGGTTCTTCTTTTTTGGATCTTGACTGAAATAAAGGAGAGAAGATTGTGAATTTGGGCAGGACGTTGCCAAGAAGGGAATCCTGAGCTAGATTAGAGCCAGCGAAGAACTCTGGTATAGACAAAGATCAACAAGTAATAGGTTGGATTATGGTGTCTTGATGCCTATTACTTGACTCTAAATTGGTTAGTGTTGTTTACTGTATGGAGTGCAATGGAGTGGAAGATCACGAGGAGAAGTGGATGTAATTTCCTTTCTCAAGGTTGGGTGGACAGTCTCAGCCCCGTTGAATTCTTGGTTAAGTTGCCCGTCAGATAAGTATTTTATGCTTGAAGATGTATGTGTTGTTCTAGAGTTAACTTTGTTGAAAGGAAAGGGCTTCGAGTTGTTCAAGTTGTTTTGCAACAAATTGTATGAATGAAAATCCTTGTGTTTATTTATTGTAACCGTTGAAGGGATGGATTGGCTTATTGTGATTATCTGACTGTATTTACCTTCCGTAATGGCTTACTGTTTTTATTTACTATAAATGGCTAGGCTAGGCAATTTAATGAGATTATTTAAGGGTACCCTGCACCATGTGCACTACTAAGGCAGTATGATACTAGAGTTATTTGTTTATGTATATTGGTATACATATGAAGAACCCTAGAGTATGTATGGATAGTTTGCCTTAATAGGGAAATAGGGAAGGAAGAGGATAAGCCAAGCTTATCAGTTGAGTGTTCACTCCAACTTTCGTTCCACGTGGAATGGGTATGGAAGAGCCCTGAGCTAGGGTATCCATAGGATAAAGGAGTTGATGAATGTGGTGAAGGGTAAACTGCCACCTTTAGAGGAACAATCACAAACAGGAGGGTTACATGGTAACTGGGTAGTAAGTTCCTTAAAGAAATCCTATAAACCTAGTAAAGTTTGCAAAGAAAACCAGACTAAAACCATTCCAGGTGTGTCTCTGTAGAAAATAATATTGGGGTTTATCCCTCAGAAGTAAGAAATTCCTCTCCCGTTGGTAAATAATTGATGGGTAGGGTAAGCAAGGTTTCGGGTACATGGGTACCGAAAGGGTTTAGACCCTGCTCACCAAAGGGAACTAGCAGTTGAGTCTGATCCCCCTCAACAACCTTCTTGTGACTTCATCATCTAGAAATATAATATATATATATATATATATATATATATTATATATATATATATATATATATATATATATATATATATATATACTAGATATATAACCAATAAAATGTACTACAAATAGTAGGTGCAAACAAAGGGGAATTACAAACCCTCACTGAGATGAATTAACTCGGGAAAATTAAATCAAGATTGATGCATGACTTCTAGTCTCTATAGAAAATAATGTTGGGGTTATCCCTCATAGGTCTTTATTAATAACTAGAAAGGATTGATGGGTAGGGTAAGAAAGGTTTTGGATATATGGGTACCAAAAGGGTTTAGACCATGGTCAATAAAAGGAACTAGCATCTGGGTTTGATCCCCCTCAACAACCTTGTTGTGACCTCATCAATCTAGAAAAACACACACACACACACACACACACATATAATGTACTAAAAATTGTAAGTGCATACAAAGGGGAATTTCAAATCCTCACCAAGAGGAATTAACTTGGGAAAATTAAATCAAGAATTGGTGCACGACTTTTACAAGTTACATATACATACAAGGGAATCTTTAATTCAAATTTTTCCAACAAAAATAGAGCGATACAACATAAACATTGAATTCTTTCAATGACCAAGGTATACCTCGAGGCCCGACTATTAACATACAAGTAAAATAAATAAACACCCTAACAATGGCTCAAGAACATCTTACAGAAAGAGTCTCCACTATGAATTTATCAGATCATTGTTCCTCCCACGCTAGGAGTCAAGGAAAAAAGAGAAATTTACAATTTTAATTATAACTATATTTTGCATAAAGAAATCTTAAATAGAACTCCAACACCTGGGGATGCCTAGAAGGACATAGAATCGGGTGGTTCACATGACCAGTTTCCTTTAAGTTGGATGTCATGATTTACTTGCATGCAAACGACAGAGGGCTCAGTAACATTCTTCAATGAAGCCTTATCAAAATAATGGGGTTATTAAGAGGTGAACTTCAAAATGGGGGTAGTTTACCTTGTGCCCTAGAGGGTCAAAACTCAAACCCTCACTTGTAAATTTTGTAAGAGGTGTCATAACCTTTCATTCAAAAGCCTATTGGAGAATTGTGATGCCTCTGTGTATGTCAATTCCAAGAAAATAAATTACATATATGAGGAGCAATGACAGAGTCCTAAAGGAATTTCACTAGGGCTATAGGGTTTTACCTGCAATATTTGTGGGCAGATAAAATGTGTGAGCTAACACCAAAAAATCATACACAGGTTTGCACAATCCAAAAGACATTAAAACACATCCAACAGAATGCACAAGTGAAGATTTTCCAGCTGAATACATCATGAAGTTAAAAAAAATTTGTAAGCTTAGTAGGACCTTTCATTCTTTAATTTTCAAAATCAGGTTACATCCATGAAAGACATTCCATCGCCTCAACCTGCACATTGGTAAACCAGTTTTGTTGGCCATCGGAACGCATTATAATCCATCCAAAATTTGAGGTTCTTAAGTCTATCATACTCAGCCTTATAGGGGCCCTGCATGTCTATAAACCAATTCACCCTTAACATGCTAACATAAGTACTACTAATCAAAATATACATCATCAAAATTTAACAAAAAGGAAACTAATGGATACTAGTCATCAGAAGACTCCACCGGGGTTGGTTTCTTAGCACTACAACCTGGTAATTTTGATTGAGGAAGGCACAAAATTTGCTTCTCAATATGACCAAGATAGACATTCTATTGTTGAATTTGAAATCAAAAAAATTGGAATTCTTTCTGAATTTCCTGAAACCTGGGATTAGATTTAATGGAACTAATAGCATTCATAATAACTCTAGCTACTATGCTTTTCATCATTCAATAAAGATCGATTGTTTTCTTATACTGAGTGAACCTGTTGTGAGTGTGACCTAGGTCGGGAACCAACAAACACCATTCCTCCATCTGTATCTCCTAATCAACCTGCTGATTAAGGTCGACCTCCCAACCTGCAATAATATGCCTTACCTAATCAGGAATTCTTGTGGTATATGCTTGAGTCGCAACACTGATATGTTAGGCATCCGGTTTTCATCCACTCCACCTCGATGACTACGAAGAGGTGGCTCCTCATCCACCTAGGACCCATTATTTTGACTTTGTCTTCGACCCGTAGTGCCTGACAGACCTACTCCCATAGATAGTCAATCCATTTTTTTCAACCTTTTCTTTACTCCAATATACTCGTCATAAATAGCCCTGCATTGCCACAGAACCATGGCCCCTTGTTGAGGATATGTTCCCTTTCCTGTATTGTTCTGAATCTGACTATCAAAAATCCTTTGGGGCATAAGTATATTTCATAGTCTGGGGACCAGGCATCATAAATCCATTGGTGCAAAACATCAGATTTAGGCCAAAACCCATTAAATCTACATATAACTAATTTGGAATAGATATCTGTGTATAGGTCTTTTACCTCAGGCATTACGATGGTAAGAGCAGGATTCTCAGATTTTTGTTCTACAATGTTGGGCCCTGGAAGTTTGGACGGTGTTGAAGTTTTGATTTGTGCTTTTTCCTTACCTTTGACTGCTTCATTGAAGGATCCTGTGCTTTTTGAGCTAGTTCCAGCACTTCCAGCCCTCAAATGCAGGTTAATTATGATGGGCAAGTCTGCAGTGATGCCATACTCCTAGAGTGTGAGGTTGTCATGTAAACTGTGGCCTGACCAGATCAGACTTTGTTGGCATGGTGGTATACCGAGGTGGTTCTGGATTTTGTTTCTTAGCTCTTGAATCTTCCTCCCTTTCCAAATCCTCCAATAAATAGTCTTGCCTTATAGTGTTTTAATGAAGATTTGTATTAGATACTCCACTTTTGAGTGTGGATCTATCTGAGAAGGGGCTTGATCTGTTGCCCTTGTTCCCGGATATGTTAGATCTAAGCGTTTCGATGCTTCCGTGTAGAGCTTCATCATGATCCAGTCGATAGGAGCACCTCCAATCTGCATGCCAAAGAGGCCCTTTTGGTTCCTGAGTTCAATGCTTACCAGATTTGGGGCATGTTCCAATATTGCTAAGATAATATTCAGATCCAACCCCGCCAAATCTGGTAGAACCTGGAAGAATGCCAAATTCGTCCTCATAGAGAGCTTAGTGTCAACAAAAAGGTATTGGGTATTGTTGGTTCGAGGAGATACTTCTGGATCTCACCAGATCGAGGGCAGCTCTGTCTTCTGGTTGAACAGATCTGATAGGATGTGTCTCAATTCGTGGATAAGATTCTGATCCAGCTCAAGGAAGTTTAATCCTTGCCAAGGAATAGAACTGGAAACCTCGAAGTGATGGCTATTTCGAATCAGTGTTTACATGACATCTTCTACGTGGCAGCCTTTGGTTCTATGACCTAAGGAGTAAAAACCTTGTCTAGGGCTGCCATATCTTCTTAGGCCTCCGAGTGGAGCAGTTACATTAGCGCGAGAGAGTATTTTAGCAACCCCTGCCCTTAGAGCTCTCGTTCCTGGACTAAAAGGTGAAGAAAGCTTAGTTCGCAATAGTGGTGTCCAACCTCTCCCTGTTGATGGCTATGGGCTTTTCCTGGGAAGCGTAGTGCTACACCTCCTAGGACTGTCGCTGCAGGGAGTGGATGATGATCTGAAGGGCCTTAAACGAGGACAAGGGCGTGTGTGTGTACCTGACGTTGCAGGGGATCCAGAATATGGTGGGGCTCCAATCATCCACCTTGATGGGCTTTCCCACCGTGCCCTACCAGATCCAGCCATACCTTTACCGTGGGTCACAAACAATAAACCCTCCATTCCATCTCCAACAGATCTCCAGAGGATACAATTCAATGGAATTATCTTGTCCTACTCATGTGTCATTATCATGCATGAACCAAGAGAGGGAAGAAGAATTCAAAATATTTTATACAAATAGGCCATGGGAGAACTAAAATATGAGACATTATTATGCTGGCCAAATTGCTATCAGAGCAAACCACCATTCCATTTTTGAAGCCAAAGAAACTAAGAGCACTAACATGTTGGCCATATTGCTTCTAAGCAATCCATCATCTTAGTTAGAGAAGAGGAATCACCATTGGAGAGTCTTCATACTTCTTTGAGAGAGAGGAGAAACTTGCAAAGAGATTGAGGAAAACAACCCCTCTTGCTAAGGATTTTTTAGCACCATAGCTGAAAGAATTATCTTCAAGTGTTTAAGATTCATCTATTGTATTCAACCTCTATTACCAACAATCAATAAAGGGAGATTTTTCCATTATTTTATTGACTTGTTTGCTCCATTGAGCATTTGTTTTGTATTTACCTCTCTGTTTTAGTTTATTTTTATGTATGCAATGTTTCTACTATTTACAATATTTTTTTATCTAATTTTTTCCAATAACAACACCAACTCTGTTTGTGATCCTTTGCAGGGAATAATCAACTATTAAGGAGGTGTCTTTTGGTACACCATTGCCACAAAAACACTACAACATGACTGGCAACCATATTGTTGTCTTTTCTTTAGTCTAAAAGTTGTGTTTGCAGGACCTTGTCTCTGCACAACCACTCTACAAGGTTCTCAACACCTCTTTGGAATTTTTGAAGCACCTCTCGGACCTGTTCTAAGCCCATGAAATTGAGTTTTCATTATCTTTTCTTGCCTGCACAACTTTTTCTCTATTAGACATGTGCATGCATCTATGTGTGGCTAAACTTGTGCGGTAAACTGAAAGTCAAAAAGAGCCTTGTATTTTCTCTTTTCTCAAGTGATTGGCAACATTTACTTAATTGCCTTCACCTGTGCATTTTTTATTTTCTATTTACTATGTTTGGTTGCTTTATTAACCCCAATTAGTGGAAAAATTAGAGTATTTTTTTCATTTGTATTTGCAATACACACATAGATTAATTAGGGAAAAAGTAAGTGGACAAATTCCACATATTTTTTTCAAACTATTTTGCTAAATTTTTCTACAAATCACATAGATTAACTAGTAAAGAAGTAAGTGGCCCATCATCCACAGATCTTACTACTAACCAAAGTAATCATTTTTTTCATTTTATGGGATTAGGAGTAACTGTTATTATAGAAAGTAAGTAATCTCTACTTCCCTTGCATCTCTTAGATGAACCTAGGTTTGCACATAAAAACTTTCTTAAAGTATTTGAATTTCCATCACCCTTGTTGAAATTCACATAGTTTAATAGGAAAAGAGTAAGTGTACCATGATTCAAAACATATTTCTTTTCCAATACAAGGAACAATCGACACTTAGTGTCATTAGAAGGATATTGTAAATGATCATCACATATTTGCATCTTACCACACTTTGTATGTTCACTTGCATCACACACTAAGCTTCTATAATATTTGTACTAGAAGGCATCCAGTTTTCAAACCTTTGTGTACTTAGTTTATTTTTTCTTACAAAATCACTCCATAAGTGAATTAAGACAACTTGAAAACAACCATAACTTGAACCAACTAAGTTTCCCAACAGGGGCCACCAAAAAATTTATAGTTCAGGTTAGGACCATTAGCAGTAGGCATTCCATAAGCCACCATGGACATGCTACACCTTTGAAACATAGTTGTTGACTTTTTAGAGAGCTTAAAAGCCTTCAATCATCCCATGGAAAAGAATACCCAAGCATGACAGATACCAGATTTAGAGGGGGTTCAACTTAGGTGTCAGTGTAATTTATGGAGTTGAATTAAAGCATTTGTTTTAATATCAATATGGGTTGGTAAACTTAGAAGCCCACCAAGGAATATGGAACATAGATTTAACTAATGTAGGAAGTAGTTGTTTAGATGAAAATAATGGAAATGCATATCACAAATATCAATTATTGATTGTAAAGAAAGCATTGAAATTCTAATCTAAAAGAAAATGTGCAAAGATTTTATGTGGAGTATAACCAACAAGGAAGAGACTCTAACTTAGACATTCTGGTTGTCCTTCCTCATCATTCCTATTCTAACAAAACCAATTCCACCATAAACCATAACACAATTAGATTAAGATAGAAGTAAAGATTAAATGCATAAACACAATTTCCAATTCAATTCTTATCTCACAGGGAACAAGACGTAACTTAGATGCCTGGGTTTTCCTTCCTTACTTAAACCAATTACTGAAAGGAAATCACTTCAAAAATATAAATGGCTATGACATACAATGAATTGACTTAAAAAATGTTCGCAAGAAATTGTAAAGGAAATATTAAGCAATCTAAGATATTAACAATTATTCACAACAATTACAATGCAGTGTACTAGCTTAGAGTGGGGGCCCTCCATATTTGCTTGGTACCCTTGAAGACTACCAACTACAGTAGATAAACAATCACATCCCACATCAATCACAACAAGAAATAGAATGCAAGTTCTTCAAATTATATTAAGAAATAGAGGAGTCACAATAATAATAATAATATCCATAGTTTCTTAGTTGTTGTGCTTAAATAAGCTAAGAATGTAACTAAATCAGCTAAAATGACTGTAACAACCAACAAGAGTCCTATTCCACCTAATAGGGTCAAACTCATCCCTTTTGTTGCACAAAATATGGGAAGATTCCACAAAATCACAAAACTACCCATAAATCAAGGGATTTCCTCAGTGACTGGTCAAGTTCGACTAGCTTTGACCGAGCTTGTTTTGACTCATTTGGAGTGTGCCAATAATATTTTGTCTATTCTTGGTTCCTGTACTTGTTTTGACTCATTTGGAGTGTGCCAATAATATTTTGTCTATTCTTGGTTCCTGTACTTCTCTAATTTACCTTCAGTTTGTGCCTAGGTATGTGTAGCGATTTCAATGGAGCCATTACGAGAAATCCTGTTTCTGCCAAAAACAATTTTTAATACCCAATTTTTACTAAAAATTCTAAAAATTAAAAAACAAAATTATTTTACCTTAATGTGCAAAAAGAGGCAAAAATGTGACAAATATGATCATGATATGGTGGTAAGGGATGGTAAAAAGGTGGAATATGTATGGTAAAAAACGGTCAAAAATTAGGGCTAACATCTCCCCCTTGTTGATCCACAAGCATGTCCTCATGATTGTCTTTGTCTTTCTGGACCTCCTTCCCCTGCATGCTGATGTAGATGCTTTCTTTTGCGCTGCCTTTAAGAGTACATCTATTCCTTATGCCTATTTTTCTCCTCTTTTATAAATATTTGTTTTAGCCTTTTGTTTCTCATACTTAAATTCTCATTGTTTACATATAAGATGATAGTAACAGTAAGCTTTGAAATTTTTGACCTTGTACTATGGAATTCTAACAATCAGTATTAACTATGACCATGTGATGAAAACTATAGGCACAATTTATACATGATGAACACCTTGACGATCAACAAGAGTGTGTAGATTGTTTCCAATGCCCAAAATCACACAGAATTAATATGAAATTATCAACATGATTATGGTCATAATAAATGGTTATTTTCTTTATATGCAAAGTACCTTCATGCTTTTGAAACGTGTAACTTTGAAGTTCTAATTTTCAACAAAAATTGATATTCTTCACATACCCTTAACATCTTTTTGTGCCAATCTTGCAATGTCACACAGTCACAGAGAAAACACCAATCAAACACATAAAATATTCTCTCACTTGTGTAGGGGGGGCTCCTTCTTGCCATGAATCTACCACAAAATAACTTGTGCCAATACGTTTTATGACTGGGTGTTCATGTTCAATTTAGCCACTGTTTACCCAGGCAATCTACAAAATAGGGGTCGAAAGAACTAGGAAAATATCCCACACAATAATGAATTTGAGAAATATGTCTCCATGAAGTCAAATTAGACTCATTCTAAAGAAAATTCATGTTTTAATTTTTCAAATTTCATTTTCCTTTGCTAAGAAAAAGTGATGCAAAATAATGGCTTCTTAAAAATTTCTAATTTTGGAGAATTATGACCACTGTTAGTCACACATTCCGCTTCTTTCCATGAGAGATGGATCATCACTGTTGTTCATATGGTTTTACGAAGAAACAAAGAGGCTTTACCTATTTCCTTTCTTGAATTTTCTAATTTTAGGTTAAAGACTTCGTTTCTTAACTAAAATGAGAACTCTGTTCACCATACAATTCTTGAATTTCTCAGGATTTGAGAAAAAATTGTAAGAAGACTTCAAACAATTCAAGGAAATAATGATCTAAATCCATATAAATTGAATTGAAACAATCACTGCCTCCTATATCCATTGTATCCTGTATCAACTTTGAAATTGTATCCACTATTTTATTCAAAATGCATTTGTAAACAACTGATATGGCACCAAAACATAGTTTTTAACAAATTTTTCTAATTTCCAAGAATTTACTCACTGACCTCTGATAATTTACTCATTGTATACTTCACTGAAAAATTCATTCATAATAAAAAGAATATCCTTACTACATATTTTATGAGATTTTTTCAAAGAAACTCTTTACTGTATACTCACAAGAACAAGGAGAAATCTATGAACTGAAATGTCAAAATTTAGGACTGAAATACCAATTTTGTCACCATTGTATACTCACAAGAACAAGACTTTGTGTTTTAACACCTTAGAAATTTATTTTTAGATTATTTTTTATGCAATATACATTCTTCTTATCACATTCTTCTCTAACAATTATAATTCAAAATTAAAGAAAAAAAAAAAAAATTGCCAGTCACAGTTTAGCACTAGAATTCATGCATTCATAGCTTTAAGACGACACTCACAGTTTAGCACCAACACTCATGCATTTCGAGTTCTATTTTGTGGTCTATGCTGCCAACCAACGTAAATTGGAGTCTCACACTATATTGCCAATTATGTAACTTGGAGTCTTAAACTACGCTACCAATTATGTAACCTGGAGTCTTAAAATACACTGCCAATTATGTAACTTGGAGTCTTAAATATGCTGCCAATTATGCCACTTGGAGTTTTACGCTAACAACTATGCCTTTTAAACTCAAATTTGATATCTATGCTAACAGTTGTTTTAAAAAACACAACTAATTGGCCTTCACTCCTAATCCAACTCAAACACTGAGAATTTTCACGCGATTCAGGGGATTTTTGTCTTATAGATCAGTTTCAGAGTTCTTATTAATGAGACTCGATGATTTTTACGGAAAAATTCAAGATTTCCTCAACACTGCATAACTTAGAAATTTTCACACTTCGTCTCTAAGCCTTCATTTCTCTTTCTTCTTCTCAGCCATAGCACTGGGCTTTCTTCTACACTTTTATGAACCTGCGTTGCGTCTCTTAAGTTTATTCATTGGTGAATGACACTCTTGAACTGGGTTATGCAGCGTTTTGAATTTTGTTTAACTATGTTGTGTTTCCTGTAGGTGAAATGTTTGAATCAACCTAACACTTGTCTTATTTCTTTTGGTCGATTTTGATGATCGCCTTTTACATCATAATTAGCTTTGATGACCGCCTTTTACATCCTCATCGATTTCAAAAATCGATTTCCCTAATGATTTCCTTTGGTGCATGAGTAAGTAGTGCCTTGTTATGATTGCATGTATTTTGATTTATATGCGCCATAACTTAACCACTTCATATGTATTTCTTTGTAAAGGATTTGATTCCATTGTATGAATTTTGTATGCCATTTATTAAATGAGCCTTTTATAATGTATCATCAAGACTACATTCCCATTGTTCTCTATGGTGCTTACAATGATCTTTTCAAGGTCCCTATTGTAATGATATATTTCATCTCCTTTTTCTTCAAAGTCTAATGTCTTCTTTCTCATGATGCATTTCTTAATGATTCTCCATATGTTCCTTGTAAGAATTACTCTTTGAAATAGTTTTTGAAATGACCATTTCAAGTCACGACCAAAAAAAATAGAGTAATTTTTTAACTTCTAGATCATGTAAATGCATCTTGATACCATAGTTCTTCATAGCATTATAACTCCTTATTTCAAACACATATTTGTTCTCATTTTATGACACTAACCCATGCTTTTTAATGTGACTTGTTTTGCAGAAAAGACTTGTCTTGTAGGAAAAGAGACTTTGATTTGAATAGATGGTAGGGTAAAATGTTTAGGAAATGAAAAAGGTTTATGTATGTGCATGGGATGAAGGGATTACACTCTTATGCACCAAGGTTTTAATTAGTCTCCTAATTCAAGAATTTCTTTCAAAATAAAAAAGCATTAAAAATAAATTTTTAACTTATAGTATTTCCATTACTTTCCTTGGTTGTTTCTTGAAAAAAAGTGTCTTTAAAATAGATTCTTTAGTTGTTTTGAGATGAACTGATCTTCGAATGACTCTTCTATACAGGTCCCTTCTAAAAAAAAATTAAATTGAGCTTTAGGCCCCTTTGTGAAGTATAATTTCCTTAAGTTTAGATCCCTTTGTGATGTAAAAATTTCCTTATGTTCAGGTCCCTCTATAAATTCTTGTCATGTTCAGGTCCCTCTGTAAATATTGCAAATTCAAATCCATTTGTAAATACTACATATTCACGTCCCTTTGTGACTTTTCATGAAGTCTTCTCTTATAGCTTTGAATGTTGAAGTTCAAGTTGAGTGTTGAAGTTGAAATATCTTCATCTTGCATATTGAGTATCTACATGCTTAAATGTCTTCATTTTGAATATCTTCATGTTGAGACAAGAAGGATAACAATGCTTGAAATGAAAATGATAACAACGCATTTTAGTAATGAAACCAATGCCTTTGCTTCCCGCTTGCTTATTCTAAGACATGTCCCCAAATCTTTGAACTGGATGATTCCTTTTTCAAAGAATGAGATGACATATTTTATTGTCAAAATAAAATAGAGAATCTATCTGAAATAATGAAATGATGAATTGAGGCTTCTGTGATCCATAATAGTTATAAGTAGAACTTCGGCGTAAATCACATAAAGAGAGACATTTGTCGACGCGTTTCGAACCAACCAGTGTGGTTTATCGTCAAGACAAGTTGAAGAAATAGATCCAGCTTTGTATGTTAAATAGTTTGAGCAGAGCCTCCAACGGCTATCTTGACCAACAGCTAATTTTGACTTAGGGACCGTAGTCAAAAAGTCAAATCGATAATTTAATGGGAATTAGTTATCACACCTTAAATTATATAAAAGAAATAATTATAGTTGTTGTTTACATTATTAGTTTATTAAAAATTGTAACTTATATGGGAATTAGTTAGACCAAAGATCTAACATCTATATACATGTAAGGTAATTATAGGATGATAGTTAGTTATAATAACTATATATACTAGAAAGTTAAAATATAGATAAATATAATATAATATATATATATATATGATTATATATATATAAAATAAAAAATTAGTTAGATTAAAGACCAATAATATATAAAATATATATAAGGTGTGTAGTTAGTTTTATTATTAGAAAGTTTTTGTTATATATATATATAATATATATATATATATATATATATATATGAAATTTTTAATATGGTGATTAAAAAAGTGTAAATTATAATGGAAATTAGTTAGAGTAAAGACCTCCCTATATATATTTATAAATATTAAGGATTTGTTTAGAAACTTTTTGGCGAAATGCAATAATTGATCATTTGTCCAAAAAGTTTCTAAACAAACCTTATGGATCACAGAAGTCTAAATTCCTTGATAATATATAAGGAGATTTTAGGGTGAAAGTTAGTTAAAAGGTATAATTTAAAAATGTAAATTAAATGGGAATTAATTAGACTAAAGACCAATATATATATAAAAATGGAAATACTTTATATGGTGATTACATCATGAATTGCGTTAAAAGGAATATTTTAAAAATACTAGAAGTTAGTTAGAAGGCTTATAATTTAAAATGTAAATTAAATGGAATTTTGTAAATTAAAGACCAATATATATATATATAAATATATAAAAGGTATGTTAGTTGTTATAATACTTAGAAAGTTAAATATATATATCTATATATTATTATATATATATATATATTAGAAAATAGATAAATATATATAAAAATATATAAATGAAATAATTTTATATGGTGATTACATTATTAGTTGGTTAAAAGGTATAATTTAAAAATTGTAAATTAAATGGAAATAGTTAGATTAAAGACCTCACTTTCATATAAGTTAATGTTGGTTATAATAATTATAAGGGTGATAGTTGGTTATAATAATTATATATTACTAATAAGTTAAAATAAGATGGATAGATAACTAAAAGATACACAGAAATAAAAATGAATAAAATTCAATTAATAACGTAGAATAAATAAATCAAAACAATAAATAATAAATAAATA
>APFE030359677.1:6329-32553 GCA_000404065.3 Pinus taeda
GTTAGGTACTTGACTCAGGATAGAGTCAAAAAGTTGACGAGGTTAAATAGTGATGGTTTTGGGGCACATGGTATTGTGCACCCATGGTATTCTGCCCGTGGTATTATATGTAATGGAGCCTATAAAAGGCTGGAAGGACTTCATTGTAATGCAAGGGCTTGGAGGTGAGCGGTGAAGGCTCACTTGGCCGTATTGGCTAGGGTTTTGGCCAAGGATAATGAAATTAATTATGATTTGGTTTTTCCCCGGATTTGGGGTTTTCCCAAATAAACATGTGTGTTTATGTGTTTATGGTTGCTGGTGGTTATTTTTATATTTGTTTCTCTGAATAATTCTCCGTAATTAATTTATGTTCTTGGGTAAATTTCTTAACAATTGGTATCAGAGCCATGGTTGAGGGTTTGGGCTTCCAATGTACGCCTTTAGTGAAGGATTTATTTTAGCCCAATGGAAATGGTGTTGCAGAGAGCAGTCCTGTAATAGAGCCATGGCTGATTTCATTCAAGGAGTAGAGCAACTTTGTTCCTGATTTGAAGGAATCAGAGAGGAAAGCATTGCAGGAGTTGAAATGCCAGATCAAGGAAGCAATCACGAAAAATGAATTCAGCGAGCATGAAAACGAGAAATCCGATGGGATCAAGAATTGAACCCGTCACCTGTTGAGAGAGGATGGATCAAAATCACAGCAGCAGTAAAGAAAAAATAAAAAAAATTAATGAAGTCAAAATTATTACATGTAAATGGGCATACTACTGTAAGACTTGGTAAGGCATGTGTACCCCTCAGTGATCACTGGAAACGTTTGGGTTAGACCTAGGTGATAGGGGGGATGTCGGGTTAACAATACCCGGTAAAAAACTCTGAGGGGGGTAAGAGCTAGAGTGAGCGACATTGTCTCACTTAGCAGGTTTGGCTGGAGTTAGTCAAGGAACCCCAAGTCAAGTTTAAGGGGGGAATTGTTAGGTAAACTTGACTCGGGATAGAGTCAAAAGTTGACCAGGTTAAATAGTGATGGTTTTGGGGCACATGGTATTGTGCACCCATGGTATTCTACCCGTGGTATTATATGTAATGGAGCCTATAAAAGGCTGGAAGGACTTCATTGTAATGCAAGGGCCTGGAGGTGCGAGGTGAAGGCTCACTTGGCCGTATTGGCTAGGATTTTGGCCAAGGATAATGAAATTAATTATGATTTGGTTTTTCCCCAGATTTGGGGTTTTCGAGATAAACATGTGTGTTTATGTGTTTATGGTTGCTGGTGGTTATTTTTATATTTGTTTCTTTGAATAATTCTCCGTAATTAATTTATGTTCTTGGGTAAATTTCTTAACAGTCAGAGGAGGTTCAACGTCAGAACCTTGGTTGTATCTTTCTCTATTTTTTACTCATTAATAGACGACTATCATTATGGTTCCACTCATGTGTCTTTATAATGATGATTGAGTTATATCTTTTCTGACTGATATATAGTTGCATCTATTGGATTTTATGCTTGTATTTGTGTCGTTCTTTGCATGTGCCGGTGTCCGTTCATGAGGATTGTGGGGATTGTGACTAGCTGGAGCAAAGGAATGGGAGTAACGATTCTTCTACAAATATTAGCGTTGGAATCCAGGTAGGCCATCATCATCGATCTCTGATTTGAAATTAGGAACCTGCGTGTTAGCGTTGTGTGATTGTTGCTAGACCCGTGTTGGGCTAGTGGGATCGCCTCTGTCCGCATAGGGGATTTACCAGTTCAAAAATTAGGCAGAAATATGATGGTAGAAGTTATGTTTAATTTAGGGTTTTTTTCCCTAGAAGGCAACCCCTCACTACATATGAGGGAATTGTATTGTTGCTATGTAGATCTGTATTCTGAGTGAGAAAGAGAGAGGATATTGTGTGAGAGAGAAGAGGGAATTATAGCAGATCTTTTGTAGGTTGTATCTCTTCATCTTGATGGATAATATAAAAGGAAGGATTGGTTGTTTCTCCGTGGACATAGCCCAAATTGGGTGAACCACATATATTTGTGTCTCTCTTGTTTTATGTGTTTTCTATCTTTACATTTCTGTAATATATTTTATGTGTTCCATTTCTCTGTAATATATAATTTTCTAACACATAATTTACCTTGAATATCCATCTCAAATGCACAACTAATTTTTTTGTTGGTCTTGGTACCACTTTCTAAATATTGTTCTTTACAATGGATTCATATTCCTCCACCATTACATCAACCCATACAAGTTCCTCTACTACTTCCTCAAAACGGGATGGCTTGGTTTGTATAAGCTCAGTCATTAGAGTCATGTAGTTAGTGTACTAATCTGGTGACCTTCTCTTCCTGTGTTGATTTGAAGGGGTACCCACATCCTCCCTCACATCCTGCATAAGTATCTCAGATTCCCTAGTCCTTTTCCTACCTTCTCTGGATGGATATGCTTGAGTGGTTGTCTCCACTCTCTACTCCTCAGTTTGTGACTTCTCCAAAACTTTCTGAGGCTCCTCCTTCAAAGCTAAAAGATCTTGCTTCACATTATTTTATCATACCTCATGCTCACTTCCTGTCCCATGTCCCAAAGTGCCAAAACATTGACTATAGTGCAACATATCCATCATGATATACAAACCAAAGTCTCCCTAAAAGATAAAATGAAAATTGCCCTAAATCCATCATGAAGAAGGTTAACTAAAAAACTAAGTTTTAGCATTAGTGTGCTTTGCTCCACTACCTACCCGTGATGATGGCAGGTTGCACAGTTACTTCTGGTATTTTTTCCCAAATTGGAGGAGAAGCTTCATGCACTGAACCTTCAAGAACAACAAGTTGGATATTGGTTTTTGTTTATATGGTTGAGCTCTCCCATTTGTACCTATTGATCATATCATCATGGGCTTTCCCCTTGATATGTGGACCTTCCTCCCTCTTTTTTGGATCCCTAATTCCCTCTCCATTCCGATAAATCCACTCCTTTCCATCCCCAAATGGTTGGTCATTTATTGTTGCATCCCTATGTTGAGATTATGCTTACATGCTACCCATTCTAGCTTCAATAAGGAGTGCTTGAAGAGTCTTTACTTGGACTTGGACATCCACCAAAAGGAGTTCTCCAACATCAAGGTGTAGGTTGTATGCTTCCCTTTTATCTTATTAATATATACATCTAATGTTTGCTTTCCATAATTTTGTAAATTTTTATGCTTTTAGCATAATCTCCTTGATCTATTAAGTAGTTTATGTTTGATGTATGCCATATATGCTCTTGTATATTGCATATCTCTTTGATCTTCCTTACAAGTACTAGGACGTGAAGAACAAGTAAGGAGAAAGGCATAGAGCAAAGGATTCAACGTCATCTCCAAAGGATTGACCAATTAGCATCAGAGCGAGGTAGGTTTGTCCTTCTCTTTGCATCTGTTAAACATAAACTAGAAAAGTGTATGTTAGTTTGTTTAGTTTATTAATAGACCCACTCATTGGGCTAGAGGGATCGCCTCTATTTGCATATGGGATTTACCTTCACAACAAAATAGTGACTCTCCTATGGAAGCTATAACCTTTTCATCCTCTTTTCTCAATTGATATCTTGATCAATTTGACCGACCATTGTGTTCTTAGTTAGTTTGGGTTTATCTAGGTCTGTACAATCATTGATTACTGCCTTAGAGTGCTAAGTATGGAAGTGTTTGTGGAAATAATTTTATTTTTTTCCTTATTCCTCACCCAGCCTTCTTTTTGATCTAACAGTTGCACTGTCAAAGCCTTTTCTCTTAAAATAATTGCATTGATCCCTTGTTCAGTGCCAGTTTGACCATAACATTTGCGTTGATCTTTGAGATTGGAAAAATACCTAGGATTTCTCTGTCAAACTCCAGTGTGTCTGAGCCCTTGAGGTCTTGTTTTGTCCTGCATGACTGGAGTTATTGATGTTTTGATTGATTACCTGATTTCATTAGCAAAACTCTTACATTTTTTAACTTTCAAGTGTTTGAGTGCAATTGGATTGATTTTAGGGTTTATAACGCATTTAATTGTCACTTGTTGCTTGTGAGTGTCATTGAGTTTGTGGTTTGTTGATTGTTTAGGTCTCATTATCTGGTAAAACCATTTGAAACATTGATTTGCATTAGTTTTAGTTTGTCTTTTGCAAAGTTGTGTTTCATTTGTACTAGGTCATCTTGCATTTGAAATTCATATTTTTCATTCATTAAACATAGATTACATTGTTTGGTTTACAAATTGAAATGAGTATATTTGTTTATATATTCTAAAGAGAAAGTGAAATACATTTTCATTGAGTGCTTTTGAATTTGGTGTTACTTTGATTGATGCATCATTTGCATTTGGAGCATTTTGAATCAAAATATTCATTTTTCACTTTAGTTGAAGCTTAATTGTATTAGGGCATCTGAAAATCAAAGAGAACATCATTTAGTTAAAGTGCATCTTAGTAAAGTAAAAGTCATTTTTTCTTTCAATAGATTTCATGTTCATTAGTGAAAGTGAATTTTAGTTTTTCTCTTGCATGTTGTATTTGGAAAAGTTAGTGGAGGCATATTTTTTGATGCATTAATTTATTGAACTCTCTTCCCTTTCTAGTATAGAATTCATTGAAATGAAAAGTTTCAATTTCTCATATAGTTGCATTCCAGGATTCAGGTGACATTGTTTGAGCCCAAAATTGAAACATAATTTAAGAACAAAAATAAAATTTACTGAGTTGACCTAAGGCGCATTTGGAACTTAACACAAACATTTATAGGTATAGGCTAGAGATGTGTTCTAGCATCTATAAGCCTAGAAACTATCGTTAACTACCTGCATTGTATCCTAGGGGTGAAATGTCATTCCAGTATGGAAGTGTATCAGATAATTTCCAGTACTCTTGGGTATCAAAGGCACTCTAGTATGGCAAGTATATGGGCACGCTTTCACTGTACATGTATGCATTAGATAGTGTTAACATGGACTTGTGCTCCCCGTACCGTCAAGTATATATTGGGAGACCCACTAGGTTGTTTTCATTTAGCCACATGTAATTGAGTTAGTCGCCTTGTAGATGTGATACACCTAACACAACATTTATGGAGATCATCTATCGTACATTAAGTCCTTGGTTTCGGCTAAGGTGTATATAACGGTTAACGGATACTTGGTAAACCCTCTTGCCTAGTACACCTTTTTTTATTTATTTCTTATTTTGAAGTTCTAAAATTTAACTGCCCGTGATAACATGACTTACCTATGCAGTTATCCTTGGCCTCATATTGCCTAATTAATAGTAAATTTTAATTATAGGCTCAAATCAACCAAACCTTATTATTTTTTAGGAAAGGTCATCATCATTGAACCACCTAGTTCACTGTACATTTCACCTTCATCATATGACACTGAAGGGCCATCACAAGGAGTTCATCCTGAGATTTCAGAGTCACTTGAAGACCAAGGTATTGAACTTGGAATTATCACAAGTATTCAGCCCCTTGCTTCTTTTCCTCCACCTCGAGACTCATCATCTCATGAATCTAATCTAGAAACTCCTGAGACTCTACAGAGGCTTATTACATTACCTCAGAATCTACTTTTTGATCCACTGGTCATATCTCCTCAATAAACATATAGTCCATACGATAATCCTGGTGTGCCTTTGGAAGTATCTCCACAATCAACTTGGATTCCCCCTCGCCAATTATTTCCACCCATGGCATCATAAGGTGAGTTTCCATCCTCTCTGCAAGGTCCTTGAGAAGTCTTAGCCACTCATACTCCTGATGTTGACAATGATTCTGAATATGACTTTCCAACTAAAGGCTTTCCATATGTGGGAAGATTAGCACCTCCATCTCCGCTTGAAAGGAGTGAACCTTTGTTTATAGTTGGTTATACCTCTTTGGCTCAATTGGTTTCAGGTACCCCAAGTGCATCTTCACTTTATCACAATCCCATTTGGTCGTCGGGCGCCATGCCTACTTCTGGTCTGCTTTTTTCAAACGTGGCCTCTCAAATTCCTGTACTAATTGCAATTTCCTAAGTTCCTGTACAATCGATAGTTACGGTTGGGGAAATTAATGTCCCTGTAGGTTCTTCAAGTCGTCCATTAAGTGGACAATATATGCCACCACCTATCCCACCACATGAGGGGAAACAACCACCTCCTCCATATGTACCTCCTGTTTCAGGTGGAGCTTATGTGAGTGGATCTAAAACTCATGGTATTGGAGCTAGTCAAAATGTTGGCAGTGTAGCTTATCCTAGTGGATCATCGATTCCATCTTGATAAGGCTAAATCCCATATCAACAACCTATTTCAGATGAGATACCCTACCAGCAGCCATACACTCCATATGGCTCACAACAGCCTCAAAATCCACCTTTTACTCAACAGGAAAGCCCCCAAATGTAGCCTAGTTCAAATCCCTCATTTGGGGCATCTAATCAATTTCAAGTTGGAACCTATCAATACCAACCTGGAACTCAGCAAATTCCACAAGGAAATTTCCAACAACAACATCCTTATGTACAGAAAGAACCTTATGTGCAATAAGGGACTTATCAACAACCATTGCAATAGCAAGGAAAACCCTTGCAGTAGAAAAACCAAACCTTATATCAACAAGGCCAACCCTTACAACAACAAGGTCAACACCTGCAATAACAGGGTCAACAATTTCACCACCAGGGTAAATAGTTGCAACAACAACCTTATAATCCATATGCTTCGCAAGTTTTTTATCCACCTTATAGTTTTCAATTACCCATGGCGGGTCAATAGCAATCTTACCCTAGTCAAAACCACCTTTGTGGTGGACAAATCCACCCTTGTATGGTCAAAATACCTCTTAGTGGGGGAAATATCAACCTCCTTATGGTAAAAATCTGCCACTTTGGGGGAAGAACCCATACCAACAAGGATGGAATCCACAAGTTGGTCCTTATCAAAGACCTCCCATGCCTTTCAATCCACAATTGCCATTTCCAGCCATGTTGGAACTACCGGATGTGTCAAGGCTCACCACTGATCCAATACTCCATTCATTGTATTGGCCTCCAGTTCTTGCTAAGATTCCTGGCGATTGTCCAAAATTTGAAGGAATGTCTGGAGAAGACCCTCAGGCCCACGTTATGGCTTACCATTTATGGTGTTCATCCAATCCTTGGGTTGAAGACTCTGTTCATCTACAAATTTTCTAGCAAACCCTTATGGGTGTTGCCACGCAATGGTACATCGAGTTACCTATAGGTGTCTATCAAGACTTTAATTCTTTGGCAATGGTTTTCCTTACTCGCTTCCCATTACCAGATGGATATGAAAATGCTACCCATCTACTTACATCTTTGAAACAAAATATTTTTACCCACATCTCTCATCATTTACATGAGTGGAGACCTTAGCGTCACCTTATCAAGTTTGATATACCTAATGCGTTGTTAATTGAATTGTTTACCAAATCATTCGCCAACAAAATTGCCAACGACATATCTATGGGTGGTTTTGTGACCAAAGATCAAGCCATTTCCCATGCCCAATATTTAGATTTGGTATATTCCCAATCTAGCACGTTATATGATCTCTTTCCTAATGCTTCGAGACCATCTACAGATCCAGCATCTTCTAATCTTCCAGATGTACCACTTGTCGATGGTATTATTGGGTCAGTGACTCAAACTTCCAATAAAGCTCCTTCGAATAAAAAGTATGTTTCAACTACTGCATCCAATCCTCCTTCAAATCCCTTCTCCAAATCCTGGTAAAACTTTTGAGGTTAATTTCGTTCAGTCTACCACGAAAGACAAAGCCTCAAAAGGTAAAAAAAAGGTAAACGAAAAGCCAAATATGATACCCAAAAATGAGATCCTCCAAAATCATCTACTGATGATGCATCTAAATGTAAGCCCAAATATCTTTGCCTCATTTGTGAGGAAGATCACTACACCAAAGATTGTCCCCATCATTCAGAAGTTAGTCGCTTGCTAAAAGGCAGTCAAGGGAAACTGATTGTACTAAAAAAACCTTCTCCATCACAATAGACCCAATTGGTAGAACAACTACAATCTTCTCCATCTTCGAGTTCTCAGGTTTATATGAGTGGAACAGTACCTATTTCTATCACCACTCAGTCAAAAGACTATCTGACTCCTCCCAAACAGGTTGTGGAGAAAGAATTTATTGATACACCTTCTACTTCTACTCCACCTAGTTTTGGTCCTCTTCATATTGAGAGACTTAGTAATGACTCCATTATCTAACCACCTCCCAAGGGCATCCTTTAGATATCATCTTACATTATGAATGTGCGAGCTACCCATCATTACAATATTTTCAAAGATTTAGCTCAGATGCCTTCGGCGATGTCTACCTTGGAAGTTCTCCAGAGATTTCCATTGCAGCGAAAAGCATTGCTATCCTCTATAGGAGGAACTGACCCTACGGATTTGAGTCTGATTACCTTTGACCTAAAAAATCATGTTCCATGTCTTCCCCATCAACTTGCTTTCTTAATCCAAGTCATTATTAAAGGGAAGGCGATTCATCGAACTTTGATTGATGAGGGTGCTTCCACCTACATCATGTATATCTCATGCTGGAAATATATAGCCTCTCTACCTCTCAACCAGTCTCCTAACACCTTAGAAGCCTTTGATGGTAGAGGATCATGTCCTTATGGTATTCTCATAAACATTCCCATATCATTGGAAGGGAAAACTGTTGACTTAGAAGTAGAATTCGTTGACACAAATTTGAATTATAACCTTCTACTTGGACAAAGTTGGACTCATGCTATGTTTTGTGTCATGTCTTCTTTGTTCTGTGTGCTATGTTTTCCTCATGAGGGGAAAATAGTCATCATCGATCAATTAGCCTTTTTCTGTTATGGCTCTTCGAATGGCAATGTGCCGAATGTGGGAAATAATGGCATCCCTTATGAGAGTGTTGGGGTAGGTCTTTTGAAAGACATTTCTCTTATGGGAATTTTTTCCCTCCTACCTCTAGACATCACTTCCATCGACATGATCTCCACTTGTCATGATCCTTGGATCATTTCTGTTAAACTAGGAATTGTCGAGAACATCCATTTTGGAGTTTCTTGTTCTCTGGATGAGATCAATATTTACACTTCCCTCTTTAAGGAATTATGTGATGTATTTTCTAGGTAATATGAAAAAATGTTTGGCATAGATCCAAGTGTAGTTGTACATGAAATTCCTACTTACCCAGATGTGAATTTTGTTCGTCAGCGACTTCGTCCAGTGCACCCTAGAAAGGCAATCGCTATAAAGGGATAGGTTGAAAAACTTCTACAAGTGGTTTCATTTACCATGATATCAATTGGGTGTGTCCAAAAGACAATTATCCATTGATGAATGTGCCAGGAGTGAGATTTTTTCTTTTATGGATGGTTTTTCTGGCTACAACCAAATTAACATTCTTCTCGTTGATCAGCATAAAACTGCTTTTATCCATCCATGGGGAACCTTTGCCTACAAAAAACTCACTTTTGGTCTGAAAATTTTTGGTGCTACCTTCCAACAAGTGATGTCTTATGCTTTTCATGACATCAAACACATCATTCAACTGTATCTTGATGACTTGCTGACTCATTTTGCTAAACATCACGATCATCTTGACCACCTACGAGTGATTTTTCTTCACTATAAATACTACAATATTCATTTAAATCCACATAAGTGTGGCTTTTGCATTGAATCTAGTCATATCCTAGGGTTTGTGGTACCTAAAGAAGGAATCTGGATTGACCCCCTCAAAGTTGAGGCCATTGTGAATTTACCCCCTCCTTCGTAGTTTTGAACCCAATTATGTTAAACTTGCCAAGGGATTTACTTGTTTGTTGAAAAACGGGATCCTATTTATTTTGGATGAAATCACTCAACAATATTTTGATGCATTAAATAACACCCTCATTAGTGCTCCTTTGTTGCCTCCCAGCAACTATCACCATAATTACTTCTAGTATGTGGTCGCAGCCAATGTTATTATTATCATGGTACTAGTGCAAGATGATGATGATGGAAATGAACACGTGATCTACTACTTAAGTTGAAATCTTATCAATATTGATGTTGGGTGTGGAGCCTGATTATCTTCTGTATTCAAAGGTATCACTGCATTGGACCCAGTTCAAAATGGGGAGGCAACGCCGCCTGTAAAATATTCACTACAAGGGGGGTCTAGAGGGGGGGCAGCTGTGACCTTTGGGGAGCCCCCCCGTGGCGGGGGGTTTCTAGGGTAGCACCCCCAAAGCTAAGAATAGATGTAAAATTGCCTTGTCAAATGTTGTAATTTCGTAGTCAATCTTGGTCGTTCAATAGGCAGAGATCTGACGATAGAAGTTATGTTTAATTTAGAGTGTTTCTCCCTAGAAGGCAACCCCTCGCTATATATGAGGGAATTGTATTGTGTCTATGTAGATCTATATTCTGAGTGCGGAAGAGAGAGGAGATTGAGAGCGAAGAGGGTGTTATAGCAGATCTGTTGTCGGTTGTATCTCTTCAGTTTGTTGGATAATATAATAAAAGAAGGACTAGTTGTATCTCAGTGGACGTAACCCAAACTGGGTGAACCACATATATCTATCTCTCTATTGTTTTATGCGTTTTCTGTGTTTATATTTCTGTAATATTTTATGTGTTCCATTTCTCTGTAATATATAATTTTGTAACAACTAAAACTCTATATGCCTATGTCGAGAAACTTGATTTAGTCATTGTTCACATTCTTAAATGATTTTGACTTTATATTTCCTTGCAGAAAACCACTATGATTTCCATTTGAAACCCCATGACCTACATCCTGACTCATTAGTTGCTAGGGGGGGGATACTCTAAGTGGATTGTTATCCTTCAAGAGTTTGATTTGGATTTTTCTACATCCAAATCAAAGAAACCACTGGTTTTCACCAAGTTAATTTTTGACCTTCCCTCCACAACCACATCTATGACCTTTGATGACCTCATTCCTGACGAGACTCTCTTTCTCATCAACACTCATGACCCATGGTACGGGAATCTTATTTTTTATCTCCAACCCCAAAAAAATTTATCAGATGTTTCTAATTCTGAATGTCGTCGCATTCAACATCAATGCCAACCATATCGAATCATTAGCGATACTTTGTACCATGTTGGTGTTGATTCCATCCTTCGTAGATAATTGACACTCGAAGAAGCTGATAGAGTCTTAAATGACTACCACTCTGGGGCCTATGGTGGTCACATGTCAGGGTGTGCTACTACTCAAAAATCCTCCTTGTTGATTATTTTTGGCCTTTGATCTTTAAATATTACATTTTAGCAATATAAAAATGTCATGCTTACCAGATTTACAACTATAAGCAACGCGTCCCACCCACACCCCTACACCTAGTTATTACCATCAACCCCTTTGCTAAATGGGGTATTGATTTCATGACATGTAACCCTCACTCAGCAAGGGGGCATGTTTATGTCATTGTTGTCATTAATTATTTCACTAAATGGGCTAAGGAAATACCCACACGTAATGTTAATGGTAAAACTTATTCGCAATTTATTTTCAACCATGTCATAGCTTGATTTGGTGTCCCTCAAGCCATCTTTACTTATAATGGATCTCATTTCCAAAATTACATAATGGAAGAGCTCATTGCTCAGTTGGGTTTGTGTCACGACAACTCAAATCCTTATTATCCACAGGCCAATAACTAGGTTGAGGCAGTCATCAAAGTCTTGGTTATTATGCTTCAATGCACCATTGGGATGCATAAATCAAATTTGCATCTTATGTTGTTTTTATTTCTTTGGGCTTACCGAACCGTAGCTAAGACTGCCACTAGATTCACACCCTTTCAGCTGGTGTATGGTCTAGAGGAAACTCTTCCAATTGAGTGTGAAATTCCTTCACTAAAACTAGTTGTCGAATTACTCCTTAATACCTCACCTGAAGAGGAACGTTTACTTTACCTCGAAAGGCTTAACGAAACTTGTCATTTTACAGCGTTAGTAATTGAAGCCTAGAAGAAATGAGTTAAGGCTCAACATGATAGAACTGTTTCTCCCTGCATTTTTATTGAGGGTGACTTGGTCTTGCTTTATGATGAAGCCAATGACAAATTGGGAGTTGGGAAATTCAAAACAATGTGGCATGGTCCTTACATTGTCAAACAAGTTTCATAAATTGATGCCAATGAGTTAGTAGACTAGGAAGGAAATTATTTGACTGAGCCTTGAAATGGATTTTACCTAAGGAAGTATTAGTGTGTTTTGATTAGTGTGCAGTGTGGTTTTGGTGTGTTAGTTTGATTTTGGAAACATTTTCCTCTTCTTACCTCATGCTCTACTTGGTTTGGAGATGTCATTCAACCATTACATTGGTTTCGTTGATGGTGTTTGTCCTAGTACACAGAATCTATCTTCCGCTTCATGGGAAATATATGACCCCAATGGTGAGTTAGTGAATTTAGAAGGTATATGTTTAGGTCATATGGCTAAAACATTGCTAAATATAGTGTCGTCACTGAGCTTTTGTCAGAAGCTATTTCTCTTTCCATTAAATAGTTAATCATAAAACTTGATTCTCAATTCATTGTACTACATTTTAATGGACAATATTCAGTTAGAAACCCTCAAATTTTGAGAATGTATTTGTGAGTTCATCTATTGGAACGAAAATTTGATTTTATTACTTATCATCACATTCCAAGGTGCATGAACACATTAACAGATACATTGGTTAACTATGTGTTAGATAGACATTTGTGGAACTTGTAAATCATAAAGCATCACATATTAGACATGGTAAATAGAAAAACATATATATATATATATATATATATATATATAGAGAGAGAGAGAGAGAGAGAGAGAGAGAAGAGAGAGATATATATATATATATATAGAGAGAGAGAGAGAGAGTTTGCAAAAGGTTTTGCTACATCAAAATGACAAAATCTATGCTATGAGACACATGGATTTATAAGCCTACAACAGTGCAGAAAGAAAACTAGAGTTGGTGATTCACCCAGATGGTGCTCATGATAGCATGAAATAGTCATAATGACTCAGCCCAACAACTGACGTAGTCTAGCAGAAACCCCTATAGTGTGCCTCTAGTAGTGTAATTTCACTTCATCGATCGAGGCATACTTTGGAATGCCCTTGGTTAAAACTTCCAAGTTACGCTTTACCTCGATGATAGGATATTCTCCCTCCTCACAAGGAGTCTCCTCAATCTAGTGTGCCACTTGCTTGGTTATTAGAGAAACCCTTGGAGGTCTCTTTGGTCCCACATCTACAAAACATCATAAGTCAAATCTCAATACACACATAAAAGAATTATTAAAAATTTCAAAACTTCAAAAAATAGTTTTTACATGAATTGGTCCACTATGCCCCAAAAGGAAGTGGAAGATTTGGATCTCCTTGGAAATCCATGCCTGCATATGGCCAATTGTCAACCATGATTAGTTGCTGACACTTTCATCCAAAAAATGTCATAGGGAATGACATTTATTGGCCGCCTCCATGTCAAGGTGTAAACTCTTCCCATATGAGTAATCATGGATCTTTGGGCACCAGTGGATCCACTTCTAACCATTGATAACGGAACATTGGAATATGTTCTAGAATTAACTTCACCAACATGGATCTAAAACCAAATTTCTTCAGATTCCCTCACTTGCACTTGGTAAGTTGGCGCTTCATGCACACCAACAAACCCTCACTCCAATTGAAAACTGTGGGATTCATACACTTGATTTCATATTGAAAATGAGACTTTGTTGCCTTGATTAAGAGAGCTTGATGTAATTCTGATTATCACAGTAGATCACAGTTGGATCCATCATCTAAACCAACAACCCAACAAGCATCTTTCTCATCTAGACTGCCTCACATGTTGCTTGACTGGAAACCATGTATTATGCTTATGTCGAGCTTAGTGCCGCAAATATTTGTCTCCTACTGTACTAAGAAACCATTGCGTACCCAACATTAAAAATTCCACCTAAATTACTTTTTTGGTTTGATGGAATCCCCACTCAATCTGCATCTATGAAGCCACATAGCTTCACTCCCTTTTTCTGCATGTACCATATTCCAAACTGGGTAGTGCTTATGAGGTATCGTAGAACATGCTTAGTTTCCTTGCAAAATAATTTGGTTGGCCTAACCATAGCTTGGCTCAACTAGTTAACTACATAGCACATATCCGGTTATGTGTTCACAAGATATATTAGTGAACCCACCAACTTTCGATAAACAACAATGTCCACTTCCTCACCTAAAGTGGCATCCTCTTTCCTCTACTTGATCGCTAGAGTTGTCTCCATGGATTTACAACTATCCATGCCTAATATTTGAGGTATCTCATTGGCATACTTGCCCTGAGAGACAAACAGTTCTCCATCTCCTTGCCATACTTCCAATATGAGAAAGTAGCGCATGAGACCCGTGTTCTTCATTTCAAACTCTCTTGCAAGGTCCTCCTTACAAGATCTGATCAATTGTTCTTCACCAGTTAAAATCAAATCATCCAAATATAAGACAATAATCAACAATTAACCTTCCACCAAGTTATGATAGAGGTTTTCATCCACTTCACTTTTGGTGAAGCTCAAACTAGTGAGATAGCTATCAGTCCTAGTCTACCAAGCATGAGGTGCTTACTTGAGACGTACAATGCTCACTTGTGTCTATGATGGGCCTCTAAATTAGACATAAATTAAGGCGCATGCCTCGAAATTAAACATAAATTAAGGCCTATGACCATCCTTCAGCACATTAAACCTCTCTTTTTGCATTAGATAACGTATTTTTAACTTTAATATATTCATTAGGAATTTTTATGAATAATTGCATATTTGTGCCTAATATTATTTATTTTTGTGGAATATTATGAGAATATTGGGCAGATTATAAAGATTTGGAGGAGGAGATAATTTAGAGACTTGCTCCCTACTACAGGAGGATCATTATTAAATAATAACTCAACGATATATTATGGAATTATATCATAGATTGTGGAACTCCAATGATTGAGAAAATCTAGGAATGTGTTCCTTGCCATTTAATGCAGATTCCTAGTATTGGGAAGCAGATCCACTAATCAAGGGATTTTGGTGGGGAAAGCTTCCTTCATTCATGGGAAATGATTCATAATAATGTTTTATAAGTAAGAAGTCAAATTTTCCTCTAGGGAGATATTTTGATTAGTGTTCTTGTGGAGAGAACTCGCATTTCTACCGTTCCATTGTATTTTCTTGCAGGGATGTAATTGTATTGATGAAAATAATGAAGATTGGTGTCATGTTCAGCTTCTAAATCTTGTTCTCCTCCATAGGTCTCTGAGTTTCCTTGGTCTTGGCCATCCCAGAAGCCTTAGATCCATTTTGTATCATTTTCTTTCATTCTTTTCACTTATTCACACTCATCTCTTGTTTTTATTTTTTCTATTTCTGCATTTAGTATTAATGATTTCTTATTGTATGATTTGGTTAAATGGTTAATGTAAGTTATTTTGCAAGATCACAAGCATGATTTCATACTTGGAAAATATTAGGAAGGTCATAGTAATCATTGAGCTACTTGGATTAGCTTTCTTATTCCCAAATCTAGATTTCTGGAACTCCTTTGTGGCAAAGAACAATAAATTTCTGATATTTTTTAGAGCATGTTAACGAGCTTCAATCGAGTTGGTTCCACTTGCATGACATCATAAAAATATTATATTTAATAAAAAAATTTAACCCATTTCATTTTCACTTGATTAGGTTAGTAATTTGATGGATTTACTAGCTCACTAGTTCTCAAATTTTTTATTCTTAGACTAGTAATTTTCTGTTATTTTTTAGCATGGGTTAACAAAGTATTTTTGAGTGATTCCACTTGGAATGGAGACCTAACACATCCTAGTCAATAAAAAATTTTGTCCCATCCAATTTGGATTTGATTTTCTTGGTAATTTGATGAATTATAATTTTGTATAGTAAATTTGTAACATCTTGTAGTAAAACGGGGATCCTGTAGGAGAACTAGTACATCCTGTAGTGGCTTTTTTTGAGCCCAAATTGAGAAAAATCATCATTGAAGCTGGGATTAGACCTCTACCTAATCTCCAAGCCATCAAAATCATTGTAACCCTCTTCCTCCACATCTATCTTCCCTGCCAAAGATCAAGGAAACATTAACATTTTCAATTATAAAGCAAAAAGATTTTAAAAATGAGTCATTTATATTTACACATGCACACAGAAGTTAGTACTCTCTAAATCATATTTCATGATTATATTAGTTAAAACATCACATGTGACAAATAATGTTAAAATAGGGTTCTTTTTCCAGCAAAGTGTATTAATAAGTAGATAGAGCATTTCATGTTACTTTATAAGCATTTTTAAATTTAGTCTTTCATTCTTGCAAATAGGCAGCGTTTTTTCTCTCATGATAGCAAAGGAAGGACACATTGTATGCTGCACATATAGTGTTGATACCTCTTATGTTTGTACGAACCCTGGGTTGATAATTAAAGTCGGTAGCCTTGGGTGTTGCAGTATTCTTGTTGCAATACCAAGGCTCATCACTTTTTAGCACCATTGCCTGGAAGGTGTCAAAGCATGCATTTTTTTCTTCCCTAGTTGATTCATTTCTTTTTACTTTTTGCAAAACAAAAAATAATTGCATTAGGCATATTTCAATTCAAAAATATAAAAGTGAATTGCATTAGTGTTTTCATTCAATCATAAAGACAAAAAAATATCCAACACAAACCCACCCCTCCCCATTTGATCACGTGGTGCAGTAAGAGCCACATCACCATTCACTTTTGCAAGTACAAGAAGAAGAGATGACAAAAAAGGTAGAGGAAATGGATGGAAATTATGACAATGAGGAAGATCCTCTCGGATTTCCCATTCAAGATATTGATGGTAGTGTGCACATGAAAAACATCCTTCCATCTTTTCTTCCAAAATTTCATGATTTAAGGTCAGAGGATCCGAAAACCTTTCTCTTTGAATTTGAAATTGTTTGTAGATCTTATGGTTAGTTATTAAAAACTCAAAAATTGAGATTGTTTCTGGCAACATTGAAAGATAGAGTTGGTTCATGAGTTTAAGGACTAATTCAATAAGATCACGGAGTAAGATGCAAAATATATTTCTAGAAAAAGATGAGGATCATGATCTTAAAGAAGAAATCTTTAGAATTAAACAAAAAGAAGATGAGAGTCTAAAATATCTAGTAGAGAGGTTCATGTATAATGTTAAGAGGGAAAAACTACATCATTTAGGATTTGACACACTAAAAACCCTCTTACTTAGAACAATTAGGGATGAGTGGATTGATCTCCTTGATCTCATGAGTAGAGGTGATGTATACCAATTATCATTTGAATAAATTTGTGAAACATGCAAACACATATCAAGAGGAAGGGAAAGACTAGGTAAATCAACATCAAGATTGGTAAGTCACGCTAAACTTGGAAATTTGTTGATGATTTTAAAATAGAAATTCTTAGCAATCTAATCAAACAAGTAGAAATGTTAAGAATGCAAGATGAAGAAAAAGAAGGTGTTGATATTGGTGTTGTCCATGCATAATCACATGATGTTAAACATTGTCCATCATTACCAAGGTTGAAGGAAGTTCACCAATGGGACAATGGAGCAAGTCAATTGATAATGCAGCTATGCTATGTATAGCTATGTCGACTGGGTGACAAAACCCAGGCAGTTTTCCTAAGCCAGGGTTGCGGCGTCTCTAGCTGCTTCCAAAATTCAAACGTTGTCCGTCCTCACATCGTCCCGGACCTTCCAATTTCTGCCAGGTGTCTTTTCCTAGAGCCTTGGATCACCAGCCGCACCTTCCTCTAGCCTCTGTTGCATGTGACCGCATTCCTTTGCGCTCTAATCCTTGCCGTCTAGCCTTAGGCCCTCAGCCCTTTTGGCCACAGCACTCATTCCTGTGACCATGCCCTAAGATCTACAACCATTCAGAGCTCCCTCAAAATGTCCCCAACCAAATAAAAATTTAAATAATATATCTTAGGGCATGGTTACACACACACACACACAAAATTAAAATAAAACATTAAAAAAAACTTACAAAAAAATAAAAGCCATTTTGTTTGGTGCAAAAAACACATTGAAATCGAAAAGTGTTGACGTTAAAAACAAAATATCGTGACTCTGAAAAACTTTAAATTTCCAATGATTTTCAAGCATGACATTAACGATAAAATATCACATCTTTGAAAACCTTTAAAATTCCAACAATTTTTAAGCATGACATTAAATTTAAAATATCACTTATTTGAAAAACCTTAAAATTCCAACAATTTTAAAGCATGGTGCTAAGAAAAAATATTTATAATTGTTTTCGGCCTTAATATTAAAGATAAAATATCACGACATAGAAAAACATTAAAAATCTTGACAATTTTTCAACCATGGAATTAAAACCAAAGATTATGACTACAAAACAATCTTAAATTTTCAAAATATTTTAAGCATGACATTATGGAAAAAATTTATGACTAAAAAACTTTAAAAATGAACACCTAAATGAAAGAGCTATTATACCAAGAGTATTTTTTTTTAAATGCTAAATGTATAGCGATTTTGAAATCTTAGCCTAACACAACTTGATATATTGCGAAAAAAGTTAAAAATCAACTATCAAATTGCACATAATGGAATCAAGTTGGTAGACAAACATCGACAACGGACCCTATAATATATAATATAATATATATATATATAAAGAAAAAAAAACACAAAAATACAAAGAAAAAAAATAAAAAACAAAATGAAAAAATAAAAAATAATAACAATAATAAAACATGACAAAATATATATATATAATAATATTATAAAAATGTAAAATTTCAAATATTGAAAAAGAAAAATAATCAAAAATAAAACGAGTAATAAACATAAAAAGCCATACAATTAAAAAATCATAGTATATAAAAATATATAGAAATGCAAATCAATATATAAAAAAAAGATAACAAACAAACAACAATAAATTCAAATATTGGAAAAAAAAAAAAGAAGAGAGATGAATAACAAGTAAATAAGAAAAAAATAATGCAAAAAAAAAAAAGCAAATATAAAAAATATAGAGTAATGACATAAAAAAATTAAAACTAAAAAAAGAAAAAAATTAAAACCAAATAAAAATTAACTTTTTTTTTTCCTGGGAAAAAAATGAACTTTTTATTACTATGATAAAAAGTTACATATACATGCCACAACTTTCATTTTGTTGTAATACATCATATAAGTCTGCTAAAAAGCTATTCAGAACTTGAGCTTAGCCTCCTCAAAAGAGGAGAGAACAGCTCCCTTTCTCCACATTGTCAAAAAGAGCCAACAATTTCCTTGTGTTTGATAGTGAAAACAACAACTTGCTTCTTTTTCCGGACTTCCTCTATCAAGGAAAACAGCCCAAGATGAAAAAGATTGCACAAACAAAAAGCCTTGAAACAGATTTTTCAGATGATAGATTTTTCAGCTATGTTCAAAAAGAAAAACAGTGATATCAGATCAGCCATGTGCCATGATTATGCATTCTGAGAATAAGGAGGCTGGTCCGAAAAGTGGACTTCTCCATTGATTTCCTCCACTATTCTCTAGCTGCCCAGAACTTGTTGAAGACCTTCTTTAGAAAGCTTATCTACAGAGTCATTTCATTCCCTGTATATATGATGAATGGAAAAAGTATTAAAAGCCAATTTCAGATGTTGTATTTCTTCTAAAAGAGGATGCAAGATATAATTATGATAGCTGCTTTGACCATTTATCCATTTGATAACATTTAATGAATCCCCAAAAATCAAAACTGTGAAGGTGTTCCTGTGTATTAGCCAACATAGAAGAAGCTTAAGAGCAGATAATTCTACAAAATTGTTTGAGCCACTACCCAACCCTATGGAAGCTTTTAGGGAATGACTTTTGTTTATGTGGATAATTAAACCTGATCCAACTTTGTTTTTTTGAGAAGCTCTGTCAAAGTAAGCCCATGGCACTCCATCCTTTATTTGTTCTTCTTCAACCTTTCTAGGCGTCCTTTCTTCCTCTAAATCCGGGATATTTGAGTAAATTAATGAACACTAGATAGCAATTGATTCAACAATGGTTCCCTTATCCTGGAAAATGCTTCTGTTCCTTGCAATCCAAATGCCCTAGCATATAATAGGAGGCAAGTTCCTTAACTTCCGAACTGAATTTTGGTGCCACCATTTGTGCCAAGCTTCAACGATATTGTCCCCTTCCCAAGATATTGGCGAGTGAATAAGCTTCCCCACCTCCAACCATACTTTTTTGACTATAAGACAACCAATAAATAGGTGCGCTATAGACTCTAAGTCATTTTTGCACAATGGACATCTTCCTGGACCTTGTTTAAATCTGGCTTGCAGAATGTCCCATGTAGGGACTTTCCCTTTCAAAATACACCAGAATAACAGTTTTGCTTTAGCAGGGCACTTTAACTTCCATATCGATTTTGCCCATCATTCTGGATCTTCCCAACTTTTTTTTTCATGAGAAACTTGTATCCAAATTTAGGGGAATAGCTACCAGAATTAGCATGAGCCCATACCAGCTGATCTGGTTTGTCCTTGAGCCTTACATTTGATCTGGAAAGTTCTTGAATGTAGACCTTCCAATCGTTCCACCAATGAGGGTGAAGATCCAATTCCTCCCCTGACTTCCAAGCTTGTCCCCATATGGTTGAGTAGCCTATTTTCTCCACCTGATTTAGGTACAATATTCCTTTGGAATCAAGGTGTCTACTCAGGCCAAGGGATATAGCATAATTCTAATTACAGCCCACCCAAGGGTTGCTTCCAATGCGAATGTTTTCACCATTTCCAATTTGCCAGGACAATCCTTGTTCAATAATTTTGAAGGTGTCGATAGTCGCCTTCCAGATTATCAACACATTTCCTCCTTTCTTTTATGGATTCCTTATCCAGTCCTCAAGAGGAGTGGGATCAATGTATTTTCGCTTCACCACTTTTTTCCAAAGGTTTTCCATTTTGATGATTCTCCACCCTGATTTTGCTGCCAGAGAGGGTCCAAAAGCAATGATGTCTTTTATTCCCCAACCTCCCCATTCTTTTGGTCTTGCCAATTTTTCCCAGGCAATCTAGGGGAGCATTAGCTCCTCCTTGGATCCTGCCCAAAGAAATCTACTGCATAATCTTCTTATCTTTTCTAGAATCCCTATGGGAACCCAAGTCAGCGCAATCCAGTATACCGGAATTGCTAGAAAGACTGATTTAATTAAAATTAACCTTCCTGCTCTGGAAATCCACTTAAAGCTCCAGTGTGAAATCCTGGCCTCAATCTTCGCTACTAACCAATTCCAGTCCTGCTTCCTATAATTATCCAGTTTCAGCCAGAACCCCAGATATTTGAAGGGGTCCCCAAACTTAAATACCTCTAAAGGAAGGATAGCAGTAATTTGGCTTATCTCTTGTCTATTTAGGCCTTCCAGCATGAGCTGTGATTTCCTATAATTGACTTGCATCCCAGATTCTTTCATGAACAGCTCAAGAATCTTCTTTATCTCTTTAATTTCTGTCAGGCTTCCATTACTGAAGAGTAATATATCGTCTACAAACAGGAGATGCGAAATAAAAAGGTTGACAGCCACCTCTAGGCCTTTTATTGTTCCTTCCCTTTTGGCTTTTAAAATTAGTTGGCTCAGCCCTTTTGCAACCAGTAGGAAAAGTAAAGGAGACAAGGGGCAACCTTGTCTTAACCCTCTTTGCCCTTTGAAGAACGGAGAGGCTGCCCCATTTATAAGCACCACAAAGCTGACACTGGTGATACATCCCATAACCCAGTTGATAAAATCAATTTTGAACCCCAGGAGAGTTAGCAGCATTCAAAGATAGGCCCAACTGATTCTGTCGTATGCTTTTGACAGATCAATTTTCACCACTGCTCCTTTCTTTTTCATCAATTTCACACTATGAATTGTCTCCTGGGCCACTCCTATAGCTTCGTTAATTTGGCACCCATCCAGAAAACCAAATTGTTCACTTGAGATGCATCTAGACAGAATTGGTTTTAAGCGAGCAGCTATCATCTTAGCTATAATTTTATAAACACTGTTGTATAGTGAAATGGGTCTGAAATCTTCAAAAGACTCAGGGTCTTCTTTATTAGGAATAAGGGCTATAAAAGTTGAATTAAAAGGTGCATATACCATACCTTTCCTTCTGGACTCCTCAACCACTTCTGTTAGTTCTAAGCCAATCTGATCAAAAAAATTATGAAAAAAATCTATAGGTCACTCGTCAAGCCCAGGACTTTTATCTTTGGCCATAGATTTTATAACATTCTCCACTTCTTTAGATGTGACTTCCCCCTGTAAGCCCTCAGCTTCTTCCTCCTCCACATATCGAGGAAAGCATTGGGCTATTTTGATAACCTCTGCTAATGTAGACTCTCTCTGTTCAGAAAAAAGGCTTTGAAAATGGTTCCTCCCCATGCATTAGAGAGATTCAAAAGTATTAGCCTCTCTGCCGTCTTCATCTTTTAGCTTCCAGATAGTGTTCATTATCCTCCTACCTTTCGCATAGTTGTTGAAAAATTTTGTATTTTCATCTCCATCCATCAGCCAGATCGCCCTACTTTTCAACCTCCATTCTTCTTCTCTGTCCAAAAGAATTTGACTTTTCTGCTTTTCTAACAACAAAATCATGTCCTTTGACTCCTAAGAGTCATAACCATTTGAGTCAGGATTTTCTAATTTCCCAAGCTCCAGATTGATACTAATTAAGGCTTCATTTTGCTTCTGCTTCCTCTTTTTAGCCCAATCCAAAGTGGCCTTCTTCATCCTTTTCAGATTTTCCATGAAAAGGAAGCTCTTATCTTCCAATGCATCCCTGCCTGGGTGTTGCCAGGTTTCATTAAAGAGCTATCTGAAGGATTCCTCCTGCATCCATGCTGCATTGAATTTAAAGGGTGCTGCCGATTTAAAGGGAGGCTTGGATAGCTCAAGCAGAATTGGGAAGTGATCCGAGTTTCCTCCCTCTCCTATCCATTGTCGGAACACCGGTATTCTGGAAGCTAGGTCTTCACATAGAGGAAATCTGTCTAGTCTTTTAGCGACTCGAGCTTCACCTTTTCTACGATTTCTCCATGTAGGCTTTAGTTTTGACAGATTTACATCAATCAGATTATGCGAAGAAAGGGCATTTAGAAAGAAGTCCAATAAGGGGTCTTCTCTGGCTGAGGGGCCCCACGCTTCTGCATTCCCAATGGAGAAGTTTAGATCTCCTCCTACCACCAAATTTTGATCCCTCATCATAGATTTAGCCAGGAGGTTGTTCCAAAATGAGACCCTCTCCTGGCATGGCTCGTATATATTTAAGATAGACAAGGGGACATCAAATTTAGGGGACAAAACTTCCATCCCCAAACTGTGACTCATTTCCCATGAATTTATGAGTTTCAATCTTCCTTCTCTGAAGCCTAAAGCCAAACCTCCTGAGTGACCATTTGAGTCCAATGCTTGAAACTGCCACCCCGAGAAGATGGAGCATAAAGGGGACACTACTTCTAAACTCATGCCTAGTGTTTCCTGCAGCATGAGTAGATCAGGGTTATAACATTGTACCAACTCCTTCAAAGCCAGTCTTTTGGGTTTACTGGCTAAACCCCTACAATTCCGTGAAAGGAAAATCATTTTGGCACCTCCTCACAGGGTTTCGCCGCTCTAAGCGCCCAAGGAATTGACAGTTGTTTACCATCCTCCACGTCAAATTTTTCTTTCACTTGAGCCTTCGATAGAAAAGACTTCTGCCCCCTTGACTTCTTCCTAGAGCTCTAAGGAACCTATACCTATGCCTCTGATTGGGTCTCCGGACGTCGGTCTTTTGTCAAGGGAGCACAAGTTATAATGACATTCATGTTTGGAAGCAGGAATTTTAATTTTACCGATATCATTTGAGGTCCCTTCACAGTTCGGATTGATTTTTGGGATAGATGCAGTTATGGTTTCAACCCCCTCTTGATCTATAGCTACATGATTATGTAGATTTGAATTAAAGAATGCCTCTTTTACTTCATTTGGAGAATGCATAGAAGGAAAATAAAAGTCCAGGTGCGTACCCATCGAGCCTTCATGTACTTCTCTTGTTGCTTCTAGATCACCCTTGCTTGAAACATTAGGAGGTCCTTCTCCACCTTCCTGACTCATGGACTGTACTTGCTTTGAAGCCCTCTGTTCCTCGATCCTTTCCACCTCCATGGCGTCCTCCACTTGAGATGCCTCTATCCTGGGGATTATCTCTTCTCCTATTGTTCGCACCTCTACTTCATATTTTCTCTGTTTCCTTTCGTGCCGAAAACCCAAGGGACAGTCCCTTGCCAAGTGTCCATACCCATGGCATCTATGACACCTGAAAGGAAGGTGTTCATAGTCCAACGGCTGATCGAAAACGAGGTCTTTATAGTGAGTTTTTATGTTTTCCGGTAGTCCTTTCCCAGGGTTAAGGTTTACCAGTATCCGGGCCATGGCTTTCTTTCTTGTTTCGATGAAAGACATATCTACTTCCAGACAAAAGCCAATCGTGTTACCAATAGATCTGAAGACTGACTCAACCCATAGAAAGGGCGGCAACCCAGGAGCGCGTACGAAAACTGGGAATGAGTCTACCTTCTCTCGTTGTGCATCAAACAGTGGTGTCCATCGTCTAAATAGAACAGGCCAATTCCCAAAAGCCCAATTTTTCACCAATACCCATTCCGCCATATCCTTCTTATCAAATTGAATCATGAACCATCCTTTTGCTAGAACCAAAACTTTGAAGGAATTCCCTGAGTCTGCCTACCATTGCTGATCTGCCCATTTATGGATGAATTGGGCGGAAAAATTCTTCCCTCTAGCTCGTCCAACCAATGTGCTCTCTGCCACTTCCATAGCTTCCTCAATTTGGACATCCACTCTAAGGACCAGATTTGCTTCTGTACTTTTCTTAATTAGTTTCTGTTTCTTCCTCTTTTCTCCAGCCTGCCTATCAGCAGGAGTCTCTTCCCTTCCTTGACCATCAACCACCCCCTCTGTCTCTTCTGTTTAGTGCGAGAAATCCTTCTTTCCTGCAAACTCAGGTCTTGAGGGGATCTCAGCCTCACTAGCTCCCACTACCCTCCTAAGCCCTGCTCCTTCATCTACTCCTTCTTTTACCCCCTCCTCTTCTAGCTGCCTTACTACGATGCTTCCCGATCCATCCTTTCTACGACCCTCCTCCACTTTACTTCCCTCTTTCTTTGTCTCCAGTATCGCTCTAGGGTTTGCCTCGGCCCTTGCTATTGAAGATCTAGTTATAGCCTGCAGTCTACCTTCTTTATCCGGCCCTAGGTCTGATTTAAGCAAGTCAATCGAGCTATGCTAGTACCAATTTTTAGGGCCCTAGCCAAAGACCACATCTTCCAAGCCTCCAGAATGAACATGAGCATGAGATAAAGCTGTTGAATTACTTACTTGTGATAAATTGAAACCTTTGGCCTGAGGGAGGTCCTCCTTTTGTGTTCTTGATTCTTGGTAGTTGAAATAGACCCGGTCCTCTCCTGCGCTAATAGCCCCAACCTTCCTTCCGGATAATCGAACGAGGTACTACTATTTTGTGATTCGTTCAGGCCTGGGCTCTCCTTCAATGTCCCGTGAAGACCACTTGCTCCAAAGAATTGTTCGATGTTTTGCATTGTTAGGTCCTTTCCCCAAACCGACAGTATATCTTTCGGTTCAAGGTCAAGCTCGACTGTCTCACAAGAGTTTAAAAATGATTAATTCACCTGATTAACTACTAAAGCCCACCAACACAATTTGCTTCGATTTGAGATACAGGGTAATACCTCGGATTAGGCGGAGAGCGCGATAGCTATGTCAACCGGGTGACAAAACCCAGGCAGTTTTCTGAAGCCAGGGTTGCGGCGTCTCTAGCTGCTTCCAAAATTCAAACGTTGTCTGTCCTCACATCGTCTCAGACCTTACAATTTCTACCAGGTGTCTTTTCCTAGAGCCTTGGATCACCAGCCGCACCTTCCTCTAGCCTCTGTTGCATGCGACCGCATTCCTTTTCGCTCTAATCCTTGCCGTCTAGCCTTAGGCCCTCAGCCCTTTTGGCCGCAGCCCTCATTTCTGCGACCATGCCCTAAGATATACGGCCATTCAGAGCTCCCTCAAAATGTCCCCAACCAAATAAAAATTGAAATATATATATAT
>APFE030359677.1:35361-64523 GCA_000404065.3 Pinus taeda
TTTAGGGTCTTTCCACCCTATGGTAATCCTAGTCTATATATGGCCTATGGTGGTATTGATAGAATTCTGCTCTCATCTTTTCAGAAATTATCCACAAGCCTTGGGGTAGTAGCGTGCCCTCCTTAGAAAGCCTGTCAACATCTTCATTATATTCCCTATATATATGATGACAAGAGGTTGTGTTAAACACTGCTTTGAAATTGTAGACTTCATCCAAAATATTTTGAAGTGGATAGCATGACAATGATTTTTATTGTTGAACGAGTTGATAACAATTTTTGAATCCCCATATATATGAATGGTAGAGCAATCATGAGCTAGTGCAAAGTGGAGCAAATGTCTGAGGGTGATAAGCTCGGAAAAATTGTTTGTTCCCTCCCCTAATCTTAATTGGACCTTATAGAAGTGTTGATCAAAGATGTATAGTATGAAACCCCCTGTGCGTCCATGACGTTGGGCTGCTCCGTCAAAGAAATCCCTTGGCTTAGTTTGTCAATCCGACCGGGGGCTGAGGTTCTATGGATGTGGGAATTTGCCTCTTCAGGAATGTCATGATAGGCTGCCACAGTGTTGGCAATGATAAGAGGCCATCGAATAGTTTCATTCTTGAAAATTATATGATTCTGGGTAAGCCATATAGTCCAACAGAGGATAAGAGGAAGGCATTGTTTCTTAGAGCCCTGGTATGTTGTGATCCAATTGTTCCATGTTTGGAGAAATGTGGGGCCTTGCATGCATTCTGTATAGAGAGATGTTGTGTTGTAGATTGCCAAAAATGGGCGACAGTCAGATAGAGCAGAAATAGGTGCTTGTTGGTTTCAGAGTCTTCCTTGCATAGAATGCACCAAATCAGGCCATGAATAGATCTATGCAAAAGGGCTTCGCCTATGGGGGTTTTGTTGCTTAAGACACTCCACATGAAAAGGCACGCCCACAGAGGAGTTTTCATTTTCCAGATCTGTTGCCACCATTATTTTGTATGTGTAGATTTGCAATACGAGAGGAGGTGGGTGTAGCCCAGTTTTGGGGTGTATTTCCCATGCTCAGCTAGTATCCATACTAGTTCATCTGGGTCGTTATTTAAATTCACATGAGCTTCAGACAATGTCATTAGATAAGATTCCTAGGGTTGTTGCCATTGTATAGGAATATCCATTTCAGGGGCAGACCTCCAATTCTGTCTGAAAATAGTGTTGCGCTCATGATCAGCAATATGTGCAATCATCATGGCATTTCTAATTTGTTATTTTTAGTTTCAATTTTTTTCTTATCTTAAGTTTTGATTTTATTTCTGAATTTTGTTTTATTTTGTAATAATTTTATGTAATTTTTTTTTAATATTGGTTTCTTAACGCTTCATAATAATTTTGTTTTTCAATGTGAATTTTTTCTTAATTTTAAGTCGTTTTATTTTTATTTTATTTTATGTATTTTTATTTTAAATTAACAATATTCTAAAATGTAATTTTATTTCATTCTATTTTTATTGGTTATTTAAATAATCTGATCTTTTTCTAATTTTAATTTAATTTTTTTTGTAATTAGTATTTATTTTTTCCTTATGATTTTATTAAATGTATTATGTTTTTAACTTAAAAAAAATGTTGGATTGTTTGGTTAAATTGTATTTTTAAATTAAATAAATTTGAAAAAAAAAATCATTTTTATTTATTATTTAATATTATTTATTTACTTTTGGTTATTTTATTAAATTTATTTTACGAGTTAATTTGTATTTACATTTTTAATAGGTTTTGTTCTTTCTTTTATATAATTTTGTATCTGAATTTCTTTTCATGTTTTAATTTTATTTAGTTTATACTAACAGTGAAAATCACCAAACATAAAAAAAATATCGCACACTTAAGTCATAAAAATTAAAGTGTAAAAACCTAAGCCTCTAAACAAAAGGGTTGAGCTATCACGCTTACAAATAGATAAATCACTAACAAAGAAAAAAATGTCACACTTGATACATAAATAAAAAAACAAAAAAAAAAAAGAGAGATTTAAAGTGTCAAAAATAAGCCCTCTAAAAAAATGTTTGATGCTGCATCAACACTTTTCAAAATCAGCATGAATATCACTAACATTTAAAAAAATGTGTTAATGTTGTATCAACACTTTTCAAAATTAGCATGAAAATCACTAACATCAAAATAAAAATGTTCATACTTGATACATAAGAAAATTTAAAGTGCCAAAAATATGCTAAAAAAAGAGTATTCTAACATCACCACTTTTCAAAATCAGATGATTTTTTGCTACCTCAAAAAAATGGGTACCACTTCATTTTCTTATTTCACCAGTATCTATGTTGATGTTGATCAGTGGAAAGATAGAGATTGAAAAATTTAATTTTGTGTTGTGGAAACTCAAGATGGAGAATCTGTTGGTGGATAAAGATCAGTGGATCACAGTAGATCTTGGCACTAAACCAACGACAATGTCCGATGAAGACTGGAAGAAGTTGGATCAGAAGGCAAAAAGCGCAACATGGTTGTATATCTCAGATTTAGTATTGTTGAATGTATCAAGGGAAGCTTTGGCGAAGGATTTGTGGGACAAGTTAGGGACTTTGTACCAATCTAAGTCTCTGGTGAATAAATTGTTCCTACAGAAAAATTTGTATAACCTGAGCATTTGAACACCTTTAATGCTGTGGTAAGGCAGTTTTTATCTATTGATATAAAAATTTCAGATGAAGATAAGTGCACCGGTTTGTTTTGTTCTCTACCAGATTCTTCGGATAGTCTGGTTGTTGCAATAGGTAGCAATGTGACTGCCTTGCAGTTTGATGAAATAATCTCATCCTTGTTGTCGGGGGAGATGAGATGGAAAAATAGAGAGGGTCAGAATGGTGATGCCTTATTTGTACGAGGACGGTCCCATAATAGAAACATAAATAAATCCTCAAGTGGGAGATCTGAATCTAGAGGAAGATCTAAATCCCCAGGAAAACTTGTAAAGATGTGCTGGAAATGCAGAAAGGAAAGGAACTTCAAAAAGGACTGTAGATCTAAATCTTCTAAGAAAGGAAAATGATTTGATGATGTTCCTTAGATAGAGACGAAAACCACCTTAGATGAAGGTGGGGATGTGTACTTGGCTTCTTCTTCAAGTACACATGTAGATCATGAGGCATGGTTGATTGACTTAGGTGCATCCTTTCACTTCACTCCCCACAGGGAGTGGTTCTGTGAGTATGATAAATATGATGGTGGTGATATCTTATTAGGGGATGACAGGAAGGCTAGAATCGTCGGTCGCAGAAAATTAAAGTTGAAGTTGCAAGGTGGAAGGATTAGAACACTTCCAGGTGTTTTTCATATTCCTTCATTGGCCAGAATCTGATTTCTGTAAGCAAGCTGGATGATGCAGGTGTAAAAATAGTGTTGAAAAAAGATACGTGCAAGATGGTTCGGGAAGCACTGGTATTGATGCAGGGATTTCAGATTGGACCTCTGCACAAGATTCAGGGTAGCATTGTTATTAATGGATGCAACAATTCTGTGGTTCCTGAAAGTGGAGTAGAAAATCCAGTGGTCTCTGGAGAAAAGACCATGCTATGGCATCAAAGGCTTGGACATATTGGAGAGAAGGGAATTTGAATACATCATGGTAATGTTATGGTAGAAGGTATGTCTAATTTCTCTCTGGATTTTGATTTCTGTAAAAATTGTGTAAATGGGATGCAGAATCGGGTGAGTTTTCTCTCTAGTGCTAAGAAGGAAAAACAAATATTAGAGCTTGTGAACAGTGATGTGTTTGGACCTATGTTGGTTCCATCACTAGGTAAGTCTGTGTATTATGTATCATTTATAGGTGAATTCTCAAGGAATACATGGATATATTTCCTCAAGAAGAAATCTAAAGTCTTTGATAGGTTTAAAGAATTTAAGGCTTTAATAAAAAACTAGACAGAGAAAAAGATAAAAGCGTTGAGAACAGATAACGATAGAGAGTTTTGCAAAAATGAATTTGAAGAGTTCTATAAGAAGTGTGGTATAGCATGGCAAAAGACTACTCCATACACACCTCAACAAAATGGAGTTGCAAAAAGAATGAACAGGATGTTAATGGAAAAGGCAAGAAGCATGCTCAATGTTTTCGTGTTAGGACAGGAATTCTGGGCAGAGGCAGTGGAGACTACATGTTACCTAGTCAACATAACACCTTCATCAGCATTGGAGGATAAGACTCCACAAGAGGTATGAACTGGTAAGAAACCTTCTCTTTCACATTTGAGGGTATTTGGATGTGATGTATATGTACATGTTCCAAAGGATAAAAAACCCAAGTTTGATAGTAAATTTGAAAGGTGCATCTTTATTGGGTATAAGGATGGTTTAAAAAGTTATAAGCATTGGAACCCAGAAACAAGGAAGGTTCCGTATAGCCGTGATGTGGTGTTTAGAGATGTGAAAGATGTTATTAAACATGAATTCCTACTAAAGGAACCTGAGAAGATAGAGTTTATGCTAAAGGAGGAGGAATCATACTCTACAACATAAAAGCAATCAGAAGATGAAGAACCACAAACTCTAGCTGTGAGAAGATCAGTTTGAGAAAGAAGGCAGTGAAAAAGGTATAGTCCAACTTATTTCTGTTCAAATTTTTCTTTATATATTACTAATGATGATACTAGAACTCTTAGGGAAGAAGAAGATTCAGAGGATGGAAAACTTTGGAAAGAGGCCATGGTTGATGAATTGGCATCTTTGCACAAAAATGAGGCTTGGGATTCTAGGGAATTTCCAGCTGCAAGGAAACCCATTGGCAACAAATGGGTGTTTAAGAAGAATATTAATGCGGAAGGCAAGGTGGAGAAATATAAAGCTCAGTTGGTAGAAACAGGTTATTCCCAAGTGTCGGGAATTGATTTTGATGATATTTTTTCTCTTGTTGTGAAGGTAGTTTCTATTAGATTACTTTTATTTGTTGTTGTTGCTTTTGATTTTGAGGTAGAACAGATGGATGTGAAAACGAAGGATAAGAAAGCATTGGTATGTGGGTTAAAAAAGTCTTTATATGGGTTAAAACAATCACCAAGAATGTGGTATCAGAAATTTGATACATATATACGGGGACTTGGCTTCACCAGAAGAAAAGAAGATCATTATGTGTATTTTAAATTAATTAGTGACCATGTTATTTATTTGGTCTTGTATGTGGATGATAGGTTCTTGATTGGAAATAACAAAGAAATTATCCATGAATTGAAGACCCAATTGTCCTCCAAATTCGACATGAAAGTTCTTGGTGCTACAATCTATATTTTGGGCATGGAAATTAAACGAGGTCGGGCAAAGAGGAAGCTCTAGTTAAACCAGAGGAAGTATGTGAAGACAACACTATAAAGGTTTAATATGTAGGATAGTAAACCGGTGAAGGTTCATTTTCCTGTAGGTGTAAAGTTATCTGTTGAACAATGTCTGAAGACACAAGAAGAGAAAGAGGACATGTCTCGTGTTCCATGTGCAAGTGTAGTCGGTAGCCTGATGTATGCAATGGTATGTACTAGACCACGCATTGCACATGCAGTGGGAGTATTGAGCAGGTTTATGTCAAAACTAGGGAATGAGAATTTGATAGCAGTGAAGAGGGTTTTCAGGTATTTGCGTGCTACTAGTGATTATGGTTTGTGATACCAAGGAAGACTAGGATTGGATAGAGTTTTGAACATCCTTGGCTTTGTTGGTGCAGACTAGGATGGAGATATGGATCAGAGAATATCTACAAGTGGGTATGTGTTTAACCTATTTGGATTTGCAATCAATTGGATGAGTAAAATATAGTATGTAGTAGCACTTTCAACTACAGAGGTAGAATACATGACAGCCACTCATGTAATCAAGGAAGCAGTTTAGTTGCAAAGATTGTGTTCAAGTATGAGGTTGGTACAACGAGCTATAAGGATAGACTATGACAACCAAAGTGCAATTTTCTTGGCAAAGAACCCTGGTTATCATTCAAGAACAAAGCATATTGATGTTTAGTATCACTTTGTGAGGGATATGGTTGATGACAAAAATGTGTTTCTAGTAAAGGTGGACATTTTGAAGAATACTACACATGCATTGACAAAGTCTATGAGCATTGAGAAGTTCTCTTGGTGTAGAGAAACAATGGGCGTTGAGGGTTGGACCAATGACTAAGCTGTCATGTGGAAAGAAAACAAGAAGTGGGAGAATGTTGGGTGTGTTATGTTCTTTCCACGACTAGTCTGACACGTGGGGGGGGTCATAGGGGGGATAGCCCCGTTTGTTCATTATGCGGGGCACAACAGAGGGGTCGCAGGGGGGCGACATCTCTCCTTATTAGGAATTTTAAGGGTGTTGGTAACCCCCCTCTACGATGTCCCCGGGGAATTTTTTTGGACCCTATATTAGGTGAGTGAACCTACCTATGGTTTTATGCATGTTTTTTGCACATGGTTTTTGGCATGATGGTTCTCTGTCCATGGTATTTTTGTAGATTCGATCAAGGGAACTACGATTACGTTCTAATCCAGGGTTAATAGATTGGGGTTTATGGATGCTTTGGCATGTATATATATGTATTGTAACATTGAAAGGAATAATAATGAAAAATCAATCTGGTAGTCTCGATTTTGGGATCTAGGGGAAAATCTCTATGTATATATGGTTTATGTTTCATGCTCTCGCCATTGTTTTTTTTTTTTTTAGAATTCATATGCAGGTAATTTATGTACGAGGTTAAAACCTACACATGGGACAGGTTCCATAATGGTTTTTTCAGTAGAGAGTACGTGTCAAATGGGCTAAGAATTGAATATTTCAAATTCCATGGCCATATAGCTCGCGATTTCATATATAAGATGGAATCACCTATGGACAACATTGAATGCTTCAAGTGTCATAAATATGGGCACATGGCTCGAGATTGCAGGAACAAGGTCTGGAAAAGGTAACGGGTACAAGAATATCAAGTAGATAAGAAGTTTTTAGCAGTTATGCTTTCAGGATTTGTAAAGGTAAAACGTCAAGAGGAATCAATAGTTTCTTCAGATAATGACTCAATTCGAGATGGTATGTTTGGTGACCTACTATTTTAAACGGTTTGGCTTGTCGACTCTTTCAATTTTTGAAGAGGGGAGTATTACACCAGTATGTGGCACAGTTCTACCATTGACAAACAAACAACACAGATGGAATGGTAGCTTCAAGATATGTCAGATCTATAAACAAGTTTAAGGGGAGATGAACAGTCATAGGATATAGGTCTGGAATGATCAATAATCATAGTATCGAAATTAATAAGAGGTTATTATACTCACCAAAGGAAATATATATGATGCACAACATGTCAAGGGGAGCACATGCAGGTTACAGGTCCACAGGGATCATCATTGAAAAATTATTACAAGAAGGATTCTCATTAAGGGCAGCATAGGAAGTTTACAGGTCCAAAGATAATAGGCATATTCTCAAGGGGAGTCACCTTTTTCCATTGATGTCAAAGGGGGAGAGAAAAATCTGAGAAGGATATTGAAATCTTGAGAATGAGTTGAAGCATGAAGTCACTGGGAATTGTACTTGCAGAAGGAGTACGTGTGTTGCCATCAATGACAAAGGGGGAGATTGTTAGATGGTGTTGTCATTGATGTCAACCCATGGTGTTGACTGGGTTTGACTTTAAATTTAGTTGACTGTGACACTATATGAGAATGGTTCATTACTATTATCTTAACATCTAGATACGACATTGAGAGTGAGTTGAAAGCTTGACTTTGGCTTGATCCATAGATTATGGTACATAAATTTGTGATAGTGATAACTTAGGAATTTTTACTAGTGATGACCTAGGGATTTGTAATAATGACCTAGAGAGTGTACTATCATAATGACATGAATTTACATGATAGAAGGTCTTTGAGGGAAATATCATCTTGTTGTACAACTTGTTGACATAAAGATGGATAACATATCTTGACCATCGTAGTAGCAGTAAAAAGACATGTTGGTAGCCCTTCATGCGCAGAGCTTGAGAGCATTGGTAGCAGGTCATAGGGATGACCTAAGGATCTTAGAGTATGCCATTATCAGATGTTCGAGTTCATAATTTAAAACAATCTAGGGTGATTGGTTCATTGATGTTTGTTGGCCAGTTTGTGAGCTCGTCAATGCTCATCTTTCCATGTGCAGTTGAGCAGTGATATTGATGTGTAGTTGAGCAGTGACAATGGCAGTAGTTAGTGATAGAAAGTTCTACAATGATCAAAAGTGGTCAACTTTTGCAATGGTTAGTTGACTTTGCAGCATTAATAGTGAAGGTTTGATGTGCGATATTGTGCAGTGATTAGTTTGGGCAGTATTATGTAGTGAGTAGCTTGAGTAGTATTATGCAGTGGTCAGTGGCTACCATAACTTGACATCCTCTTTACAACATTATTCTATTAATTTAAAGCATAGGGGGATCTAGTCTGAAATTTGTGAAACGTGGTTCGTCGATTCTTTAGGGTGGTAGGGTGGTGCAAGGCAGGTGATTGCAGACATGATCCAAAATGGATCTCGTATAAAAAACCTCAAAGTCTAAAATCTTCATTAATTAATAGCACAAATGAAAGAATGGCGGAAAAACCTAAAATCCAAAGGTGGAAGCGTAGCAGGAATGCACCAGAGCCGTTGGATCCATGAGATCAATGGATGAGATCAAATCGCATCAGAGCAAGCCATCAGAGTATATCGGAGGTGTCCATAAGGGAAATGCAACTACAATCAGTGACTTAACATCGACCACTGATCAAGCACGCAAATAAATGGTGGAGATTACAATATCACATCACAGATTTCCAAAGGGTGGACTTACTGCAAGCCCAGGGACTCAGCGATATGCGATTGCGACTTATTGCATTGCAACAATGCAAAGGGGTGATGTTGATAGGTCGCGAGTAATGCGATTGTGATTGCGATGGGCCGATGGCGCCAATCAGCGATCGACAATCAGTGAGTGGAATAGTGTAACAACACAGAGACCCGCGACCCTGCGGTATGTGATACGCCGATATCGGTGATCGGCAATCAGTGGAGAAATGGGAATGGAACCAAATACAAAGGGATTATAACCCATAGCCAATGCACCTTGCAACATGTGATAAAGGCCAGACCCGATAGGGATTATGGATGCGATTGGATATTATTTGAAGTCTGATAGAAAGTGTTTTTGTCAGATTTTCTATGTTTTCTGTGTATTTTCCTTAAGGATTTTGCCAGGGGAAGGCCAAACGGACAGTTCCACCCATGCCCACCAGTATTTCATCCTATTAGCAGCCTTGTGCCCCCGAGCGTTTCAACAATGAGTGCATGAACGCTCGAAGGAAGCCAGAGAGCCCGGGGAAGAAGGGAAATGGCTGAAAGCCAGAGAGCCCGAAAAGGGAAATGAACTGACAATGTTGTTAGGCTTAAAAATCCATCCAATCACAAAACAGAGACGGTCAGAGGGAGAAGTCAATTGAAGACAATCTCAGAAAGACAGATAGTTTGTCATATTAAGGCAAAATGAATAGAGGAACATGACAGAGGGAGAGTCTATGCACTCTTTTAGACTCGAGGTTTTCGAGCAGATCCCTCTTTGATGTCACTGTGGTGTTGAGACTCTATTTTGAGCTCACTCTTGTAATAATCTAATCTTAAAGACTTAATATAGAGGTTGACACTGAAATCTGGACCAGAAGTTGTAGCCAAGAAGTTTGGTGAACTCCTTTATTATTTTGGTTGTGTTGATGTGTGTGTTTGCTATGTTTTCTGACTTTTAATTGTCTATATTATTCACAATCTTTTCAATCCATTGCACTAAATAATATAGGAATTTCTGCACATGAGTCTGTAGTACCTTAATATTGATTTAAGGTCTCATTTTCAGATCAAGTGGTATCAGAGCATTTGGTTTTGGTTTTTTTAAGGTTAGACAAGCTTGTGTTGGATTTTGAATGCTAACTAGATTAAAGCTCATACTAGGAGAAGGAGAACTTGTTGAGGCTAATCTAGAGATTGGAAGAGTCTATTCTCATAGGAGAATGGCAAAAGAAGCTCCATTGGGATCAAAATCTCAATTTATAGAGAGTTTTATGACAATCCGAGCCATGGTGGAAGAGATCTATCTGGAATTTAAGAAGGGTCGAGGTGAAATCACTTCAACACCCAAACTAGAAAAAGAAGCAGAGAAACCTTTTCTAGTTGCCCCTCCAAAAAGAAAAGAGAAAGGGGAAATGCCTCCTCCACCATCTCCTCTATCATCAACTTCGTCATCCTCATCATCTGCTAGCTCTTCTAAGAAAAAGAAGAAAACTTCCTTAATCAGATTAGATGTGAAGTTTGATTTGCCAATTTATGATGGAGAACTCAATGCAGAAAAGCTAGATAATTGGATAAGACAAATTGATGTATATTGTACGGTATAGAACCTTGATTCAGAAAGGAAGAAGATTCATCTGGCTAGCCTTAGACTTGGAGGAACTGCACTAGTATGGTGGGAAGGCAAGACACAAGATGATCTACAAAAACATGGTAAAATAATTTCCACCTGGAATGAATTTGTTTCTGCTATCAAAAAGCAATTCTATCCTTTAGCTTACATGCAGCAAGCAATGATGAGTTGGCAAACTCTTCATCAGTTGAAAGGTCAAAGTGTACAAAGTTATACTCAGTAATTTAGAAAGAGAGCTTTAACTCTAGGCATAACATTAGATTCACATGAGACTTTATTAAAGTATATAGGTGGTCTTCATAGCTATTTAAAGCATACTATTCTCATGTTTAATCCCCCTAGCTTAGATGATGTATCAGTTCAAGCCACACATCTAAAATCTAGAAGTAAGAATGTAAACCTAAAGGTTGGGGGATCATCTAAATATTCTGTAAGCAAGAGTAAGGAAAAGAATAAATTGAAATGGAAGGAGAGGAAAACAAACATTGTACAGGAGGATAAACCTTCATGCACTCATTGCAATAAAAAAGGACACGATGACACACACTGCTGGTTTCTACATCCAGAATGGAGACCTAAGAAGTTTGGTGGAAAGAAGAAAAAGAATGTTGCAGCTATTCAGTAGGATTTGGGATCAGATTTAGGTGATGAAGCAACAGTTACAACCGCAGTTATTAAAGGTAAAGATTCTGAAGCATCCACAAGTAATTTTGCACAATCTGTTGATAATGAAAGTAATGGGAGAGAAAGAAATGAGCTTTTTCATATTAGAGTAATTTCGAAGCATAATAAGGTTGATACTTTATTTGATAGTGGATCACAAGTAAATTTGATTTCTAAGACAATTGTAAAGAAGTTGGGATTACAAACAAAACCTCATGAGAAGCCATATCCATTAGGTTGGGTTTGTGATAAAACAAAGCTACAAGTAACGAGACAATGTAAACTTAGGTTTGCTATTGGATCAACATTTGTAGATGAGGTTGAGTTATATATAGTTCCATTGGATATATGTGGTATTGTTTTGGGAAGTCCATACTTGTATGATAGGAAAGTTATTTTATATAGAGCTAATAATAAGTATCAACTCACTAAAGATGGAATGGAATATATTGTAAGAGCTCATAAACTCAAAGGTAACTATTTTTTCATAAATTCAAGACAGATGAAGAGAATTGTGAATTCAAGTAAGCATTTTTTACTAATGGTTGTGAAGGCAAAGGATCATGAAAATCCAATGCATTTCAAGGTTGTGATCCTAAATAGAAAGATGATTTAGTTAAATTTGTTTTAGAGTATGATGTTCTATTTCAAGAACCAAAAGGTCTGCCACCTAAGCGAGAAATAGTACATGATATTTGTTTGTAGCAAGATGTTCCATTACCTAACATTGGAATGTACAGGTTATCAGCTTTAGAGAATGCAGAAATAAAGAAGCGGGTATAGGAGTTGCTTGATAAAGGGTTTAAATGATCAAGCACATCAACATGTGGATCTCCAATAGTGCCAGTGAGAAAGAAAGATGGTTCGTGGAGAATGTGCATTGGTTATAGAACACTAAATAAAATAACAATTAAGAATCATTATCCTCTTCCTCGTATTGATGATTTATTAGATCAATTGAAAGAAGCAGTTTAATTTTCTAAGTTGGACTTGCGAAGTGGTTATCACCAGGGCAGAGTTGCAGAACAACATGCATAGAAGACTGCTTTCAAGTCAAAGCAAGGACTTTATGAATGGTTGGTTATGCCTTTTGGCTTAACTAATGCTCCTGCTACATTTATGAGAGTTATGAATGATGTACTCAGACCATTTATTGATGACTTTGTAATTGTTTATTTAGATGGCATTCATTTTTTTAGTAAGACATGGGAAGACCATGTGAAGCATGTAAAGCAAAATTTAGATGTTTTAAAAAGAGAAAATCTCTATGTAAAATTGTCAAAATGTGAATTTGGTAGAACATATTTAAATTATTTGGGTTATATTATAGGGGTGGTGAATTGAAGATAGATCTGTCTAAGGTTGAAGCCATTATGAACTGACCTAAACCCAAATATGCTACAGAGATTAGGAGTTTCCTAGGGGTAGCACAATACTGAAGAAATTTTATTGCTAACCTTTCTTTGATTGCCGCTCCATTACATGCTTTAACAGGATTGAAACAGATGTTTTAGTGGGGAGGCAAACAGCAGAAGGCCTTCGACATCTTAAAAGAGAAAATCAGTGCAGCACTAGTACTAGCACTGCTAGATCTTCAACATCCATTTGAGATTGAGACAGATGCCAGTGACTATGCCATGAGAGCAGTGTTGATGCAACACAAAAAACCCATATGCTATCATTCTGAGATTTACTTCTGCAGTAGTTAATTATCCCACATATGATAAAGAATTGTATGCATTAGTGCAAAGTGTGAAAAAGTGGAAACATTACCTAATGCGTAAAGAAACAATCATACATACAGATCATCAACCACTTCAATATTTGCACTCACAAACTAAATTGTAGCAATCAAGACATAATAGGTGGATGGGTTTTCTACAGCAATTTCATCTTGTCATCAGATATAAGAAGGTCATACACAATAAGGTTGCAAAAATTTTATCAAAACCAATCATAAGTGCATCTACTATACTTAAGCATAATTCAATAATGCATGGAAGTTACATTGAACAATATGCTCAAGATGTAGATTTTAAAGATGTATATGCAACTTTAAGTCATGGAAAACAGGTAGAACTATTGGATTATTATGTAAAGGACCAACTCTTATATCATATGGGAAAGTTATGCATTCCACAAACTGAAAGAGTTAACATAATCCGAGAAGCACATACTTCTCTCATATCAAGTCATTTTGGTGTAAGCAAAACAGTTGCACAATTGCAAAGGTTATGTTATTGGCCGAGAATGCATGAGACAGTTTCTAGATATATCAAAGGGTGTGCTATGTGTGCTACAAGCAAGCCTAGTGATAGAAAATTAGGCTTGTACACTCCACTTCCAATTCCTTTTCGTCCTTGGGAAAGTGTTTCCATGGATTCTGTTGGGGGATTTCCACAGTCTAGGAAAGGTCATGATTATTCGTATGTTGTTGTGGATAGGTTCAGTAAAATGTGTATTTTGGTACCATGTAACAAGTAGGTTACAACTGAACAAACAACAAATTTGTTCTTTCAGAATGTATGGGTTTATTTTGGTTTACCCACTTCTATTATATCTAATCGAGATTCTCGATTTATTGGGAAGTTTTGGTCAAGTTTATTGGAGTTGATGGACACCAGGGTGAAGAAGAGTACAACATTTAATCCACAAACAAATGGTCAAATAGAAGAGGTCAACAGGACAGTGATCCAGTTGCTCAGAGGCTATTGTAACAAGCATCCCAAGCTTGGGGATGAGCATTTGTGTTATGTGCAACTTGCTCACAACCGTGCCAAGCACTCTTCTACTTAGAGATCTCCTCTTGAGGCTTGTTTTGGTTTTATACCAATGTCTCCCTTCGATTTTGTCTTTGGTAAAAACATAGTAGTTGATGGACATAGTAATGTGGACAAAGAAACCAATTTCATTGAAGAAACCCAAGAAATTCACCAAGCAGCACAGGAACAGTTGGAAAGAAGTCAAGCCAAGTACAAGGCAAGACATGGAAGCATCGGGTTGAGCATATTTTTCAAGTTGGTGATCAAATCTAGTTGTACATCAGCAAAGACAGAATGCAACGTGAAGGTAAGAAGCTAAAACCAATAAGGTATGGACCTTTCAAGATACTTGATAAAATTGGTGAAAATGCTTTTCACCTTGATTTTCTAGCTTATATGCAGATCTATTCAGTCGTTAATGATGAAAACTTGAGATTGTATGAACCTTAATTGATTGAAGATCCTGAAGAGCAAAGTTAGTTGCCTTCTATTGAGGATCTATTGCCTGAATATCTCAATGAGTTACAGGAAGACACAGTTCTGGACAGGAAGGTGAGAACTATGCGTCGAGGGGATGTTGAGTACCTGAGAGTAGGGCTCAAAGGTTCAAATCCAAGCAAAGCATGATGGATAGAAATTGGATAGGTGAGGGAACTGTATCCTCACTTGATTGATGCCTAAAAACCAAATTTTGGTGGTCCAAAAGCTTTTCAGTGGGAAGGCGTGATCCAAAATGGATCTCGTATAAAAACCCTCTAAGTCTAAAGTCTTCATTAATTAATAGCGCAAAATGAAAGAATGGCGGAAAAACCCAAAAATCCAAAGGAAAGTGGAAGCGCAGCAGGAATGCACTAGGGTCATTGGATCCACGAGATCAACAGATGAGATAAAATCGCATCAGAGCAAGCCAGCGGAGTATATCGGAGGGGACCCTAAGGGAAATGCCACTGCAATTTTCAACTTAATGTGGACCGTTGATCGAGCGTGTAGATCAACGATGGAGATTACAATATTGCATCGCAAATTTCCAAAGGGTGGACTTACCGCAGGCCCAAAGACTCAGTGATATGTGATTGCGACTTATCGCATCGCAATATTGCATCACAACATTACAAAGGGCTGATGCCAATAGGCCGCGGGTAATGTGATTATGATTGCGATGGGCTGGTAGCGCCGATCGGCGATCGGCGATAGGTGAGTGCACTGGTGGAACAACACAGAGACCCACGACCCCGCGATATGTGATACGCTGATATTGGCGATCGGTAGAGAAATGGGATCATAACCAAATACAAAGGGATTGTGACCCATAGCCGATGCGCCTTGCGACATGCAATAATGACTGGACCCGATAGGGATTATGGAAGTGATTGCATATTATTTGAAGTCCGATAGAAAGTGCTTTTGTTAGATTTTCTATGTTTTCTATGTATTTTCCTTTGGAGACCAAAAATGCATTTGTCTTAAGGATTTTGGCGGGGGAAGGCCAAACGGTCAGCTCCACCCATGCCCGCTAGTATTTCGTCCTGTTAGCAGCTTTGTGCCCCTGAGTGTTTCAACAATGAGTGCATGAATGCTTGACAGAAGCCAGAGAGCCCGGGGAAGAAGGGAAATGGTTGGAAGCCAAAGAGCCTAAAAAGGGAAATGAATAGACAACGTTGTTAGGCTTAAAAAGCCATCCAATCATAGAATAGATATGGTCAGAGGGAGAAGTTAGTTGAAGACAATCTTAGAAAGACAAAGAGTCGATCATATTGAGGTAGATTGAATAGAGGAACAGGATAGAGGGAGAGTCTGTGCACTCTTTTAGACTCAAGGTTTTCAAGCGGATCCCTCTTTGATGTCACTATTGTGTTGAGACTCTGTTTTGAGCTCACTTTTGTAATAATATGTTCTTAAAGAATTAATATAGAGGTCGACATTAAAAGCTAGACCAAGAGACGTAGCCATGAAGTTTGGTGAACTCCTTTATTATTTTGGTTGTGTTGATGTGTGCGTTTGTTATGTTTTCTGACTGTTAATTGTCTATATTATTCGCAATCTTTTCGATCTGTTGCACTAAATAATATAGGAATTCCTACACATGAGTCTGTAATACCTTAATATTAATTTAAGGGTTCATTTTCAGAACAAGACACCTTCAAGTTGTGGCCTGAGAAATATTCAAGGTGGCAAGGTGGTGCTAGAGCAGGTCATGGCCTGCACATGGCATTGTGGCATCCTTCCAATTTTGGCTAATAAATTATAGGGCAGCGAAGAATCCTTCCGACAGCAAGTGATAAAAAAAGTGTTGGGGCACTTGTTAGGTTGTGGCCTGACTTACAAGGTGCTGGGGTGTCCTTTTGTTTGCAATACATTATTAGGTTATAGTAACATCCTACAAGTTATAGCTCGTGAATTAGGGGGTTGACGTCTCCCTGAGTTGTAGTTGAAATCTTGATGTAGTCGATTTTATTTTAACAGGGAGAAAACAATTACTAAACAAGCGTTCGATGGTTTTTGACTTGGAGGGGGGTTTTCCACCTAAAAAGTTTTGTGTTCACTTTTTTATCTCTCTGCATTGTTGTATGGTGCTGTCTACTGTTGATTAATTTTTATGATTATCTAAAGAACAACAATAAAAGAAATTGAAGAATAACTAATACTATAAAAAATATCAAAAAGTGTTAATTACTAAGAAATGTTTATTCACCCCCCGGCCTCAGTGTTTCCAACACTTTCTTCATATACCCATCAAATATAGGTGGATTTGCATTCTTAAATTCTTTATGCATATGATATTTTTCTTTGATTTTTGAGTGATGGTGATGGCGAGAATCATGATGTCTCTGGGCAGCAGAACTAAATGATTTGCTTGAACAATGCACATGCATGCTAGTTGCTCCTCTTGTAGTGCTCAAAGGTTCACCTCCTTGTAAATTTTTACTCATAGATCCAAAAGCTTATATGATATGCTAAAACATAAGACAAGAATCTACTCTACTTATCAGCAAAAACCAAAATTGATTGATAAAAACACTAAGCATAAAAGGAAGAATTTCAATCGCACATAACATAATATTTTTCTAAGGAAAGCAACTGCTCAAAACCCTGACTATATATATTGCATTAACCAGAAGATATGAGAAGATAATACAATGCTTATTCAACCCGAACAATCTATGCACAAGTGCAATATATCTCTTCTTCACAAAACAACTCAAGCCAACACTTAGCCAAATCTGCTGCCTACCAAGCCCCTACTTCTTTGCACAATTCCTGAGGGAATTAACCCATATTTAATTGGGAAATTCTCTCTCCATAACTGTGCAATCCATCCATAGGCCCTCAATTGATTGCATGCATCATTTGTACAACTCAAAAATTATACAACTGATAGTACACTATCCCTAAACTTTAATCTCAACTGAGTCTTCCTCAAAGCTAACATGCATGAGTTATTTATGAGTGAACCTTCAGTTAATTGGTGGAGCAGTGAAGTTGCAATGATGCTTGTCCCTACTACTATACCTCCTACTAGTTCCTCCAACTGATTGAGCTAGTTTAAGTGACTTTAACTCAATTAGACTGAGTTAATTAATTACAATTCAAAATAACTCAACCTAGACCACTAAAATTTAGGAATCACTCTACATGACTCTAGATAGACTTCCAACTCGAATTTAATAAGCCAATTAAGTCAAATTAACTTAATTGACTATTACAAGTTTCTATGAGAATATAATTTTGATTAATTCCTAATTTAATTCAAGGACAAATTAAATTAAGATTTCTTGTTTTTGTTTTTAGCACTCCCTCTCAACAAGAAAGGTATTATCTACTTCCCTGATCCTACCTCTGTGAAACTCCAATTTGCATCTTGACAAGGGCTTTGTTAAAATATCTCCATCATGCTCCTCTATGGAAATGTACTCCAACAACATTATTCTCCTCTGCACATAATATTGAAAATGATGATATCAGATATCAATATTCTTGGACCGATTGTGGAAAACTAGATTCTCAGAGAGTTTGATACAACTATGATTGTCACAGTAAATCATTGTTGGATCCATCTACTGACCAAACAAACCAACAAGAATATTCCTCATCCACATAGTCTCACAAGCTATTTGACTAGAAACCATGTACTCTACTTCTATTGAATTCAGTGCAACTGATCTTTGTTTCATGTTGTACCAAGAAATAGTTGCTGACCTAATACTCAACATCTCACATGATGTGCTCTTCCTGTCGGATGGACTCCCTGCCCAATCTACATCAGTAAAGCCTTGAAGCTTAACTCCCTATGCTTGTTTGTGCTAAAGACCATACTAAGTAGTGCCTTTGAGGTATCTCAACACATGTTTGGTTGCCTTCTAATGCAGCTTGGTCAGATTAACCATTTCTTGACTAAGTTTATTAACTGCATAACACATGTTCAGTCATGTGTTCACCAAGTACATGAGTGAACCCACAAACTTCTTGTAAATAGTAGCCTCCACTACTTCACTGGAAGTAGCATCCTCCTTCCTCCCGTTATCATCTAGAGGAGTCTCCATGGGGTTGTTGCTCTTAATGTGGAATGTTTTCAACATCTCATTGCAATAGTTGCCCTGAGAGACAAATAATTCCTCATCTGCTTACCATACTTCCAGCGTGAGAAATTAGTGCATGAGACCCAAGTCCTTCATTTCGAGCTCTCTTGCAAGATCCTCTTTGCAAGGCTTGATCATCTTATCATCGCCTGTCATAATCAAATCGTTGACATATAAAACAATAATCAACAATTTACCTTCAACCACAATATGGTAAAGGTTTGCATCTGCTTCACTTTTCGTGAAGCCAAACCCAGTGAAATAGCTATTGATCATGGTGTACTAAGCACGAGGTGCTTGTTTCAGTCCATACAACTCTCGCTTGATTTGGCACTCATGTGAATCTCTATTGAAGGTCTCAAATCCTTCAGGTTACACAATATACACCTCTTCGTCAATCATGTCATTGAGGAAAGCTGTCTCTACATCCATCTGATGTATCTTCCATCCCATCTGCACTGAAAATGCTAGAATGGACCCGATTGATGAGTGCCTTGCAACAGGAGAAAAAATCTCATTGTAATCAATCCCCTCCACTTGAGAAAACCCTCTGGCCACCAACTTGGCCTTGCATTTCTCCACACTACCATCTGTTGCTTACTTTTCCTTGTAAATCCATCTAGAACTCACCACTGACTTGTCTGTCGCTCTTGGTACCACATCCCAAACATTGTTCATGACAACGGAGTCATACTTCTCAACCATGGCATCAATCCAAATTGGTTGTTGCATTTCTTCCTCAAAAGATGATGGCTCAATCTCTACACATCCACTCATGAGAGCCATGTAGCCAGTGTACCTCTTCGGTGACCTCCTTTGTCTATGTTGTGATGTGGGTGCTCCCACATTCTTTCTAGCATCATGCAATAACATGTCAACCTCTATGGTGCGCTTTCTCCCATCTCTGAAAGACTCTAAATGAGTGGGTGTCTCCACTCCCTGCTCCTCTACATGTGGTTTCTCCACATCATCCTGAGGTTTCTCCCTAGGAGCTAAAAGTGTTATGTAACTAGCTCACAAAAAGATAGAAAAGCTAGATGAATGCCTTAGAAATAAGCTTCTTTGAGGGGGAAACCTCCTTTACAATACACAAATGAAAAATTCTTGGATGATACAAATGAGAAGACCTCCTTTCTATATATAGGAGTCTAAGGGGTCATAATTTAATTAGAGCCGACACAACAATAATAATTTAAGGGCACAATAATAAAAATAGTGAGTTTTTATGGGGCACAATAATAACAATATGGAGACTACATGGGCACAACAATATAATAAGTGGGTTGTATCAATAACAATAAGGGGTTACACTAGTAGTATAGGGGCCTAACATGCCCCTCTCCTTTAGAAAGTGTTGTCCTCAATGCTTTAGTAGTTCTTGATGCTTCTGTATAAAATTTGTGTCCTTCCATGTCGAATCTTCAGTGGGTAAGTTCTTCTACTTGATGAGATACTCTGAAATTGATCGATTTCATAGCTGTCGAGTTCTTGTTTCTGTAACTTCTCTAGGTTTCACTATGATTTTTCCTTCCTCTTCAAGTTCTGCCAATAATGTTTGAATTGGGATATTCTACAACTTTTGAATGAGTGGACACACTTCTTTTTCCTTCTTCCATTCATCCCTTGCTTCGTTTATCCAATCTGGTTGGATAATAGAAATAGCACAAAACAATGCTTCCACATCCTTATCGTTTCTTAAGAGTGCATCTGCAACAAAAAATTTCTTCCCTTTTCTGTAGATGATGTTAAAGTCATAACCCAACATATTTGTGACCCATTTTTTTGTTCTTCTAAAGATAATATTTGTTCTAAAAAGTATTTAATACTATCCATTTTTACTTTGAAGTGTCTTCTCACTGGGTAAGGTCACCATTTCTTAAGTGCATGTAGTATTTCCAACATTTCCTTCTCATAAATAGCTTGCTTGAGATGTAGCCGTAAAACTCTCCAATCACCTACATCAAAACTTTTTTCACTGTGATGTTGATCTACCTATTGTTTCATTCAATTTTGCACCAAAGTGGGATTATCCTTTAAAAGTTGGAGAACTTGTTGTTGATGCTCGATGTGATATTTCACTGCTTGAACCTTTTTCTTCTTGATATGTCTTTCTATCTTGAGAGTTTGAGGAGTGGTAATTTCTTCCTAATGCTTTACAAAATATTGTCGGATTCATTTCTTGATGCTCGATGTGATATTTCACTTCTTGAACATTTTTCTTCTTGATATGTCCTTCTATCTTGATACTTTGGGGAGTGGTAATTTCAGCCAATGCATTACAATATATGGTTGGATTCATTTCTTCTTTCTTGATGTGATCTTTCACTTTTTGAACATTTTTCTTCTTGATATGTCTTTCTATCTTGAGAATTTGATGAGTGGTAATTCTTGTCAATGCTTTACAAGATATGGTCGGATTCATTTCTTCTTTCTTTGGGTTGGGTCTTGGCATATATCCTCTTCTTTTGATGTTTCTTGATCATTTTCTTCCTCCTCTTCATACTCTATGTAAAATAATTTCTTCTTAGCACACTTATGACCTTTAGTGCATTTGCTTATCACAATTGTAACAAAGCCCTTTTTCTCTTTTTTCTTCCAATTGTTGTGGTGTAAACCTTGTAGGTTGTGGAATGCTAGGAGAAGAAACACTTCCATAATTATAGTCGTGACTGGTGGGATTCCTTGTTTCCATAATTTCACTTTCAAATTTTCTTGCCCACCTAAATGCCTTCTCCAATGATCAAGTTCCCAAAAATGAACCTCATGTTCAATGTTATCCTTTAAAGTACCTATGAAGACATCAATCATTTGCTTCTATGGAATATCATTTACCATTATATTCAACTTTTGAAAGTCCTCAATGTGATCTTCCATTGAACACTTTTGTATGAGATTTATCAATTGGCTAAAGAAGGTGTTTCGCTTTGTTTCCTCATAATGTATTATCATTTCCTCTATGAAAATTGACCATGTAACAAGTGGTTTATGAGAAAAAAATCCCTTTATACCGTAAAAATTGATCCGGTTCTAAATATGAAAATGAAATGCGTACCTTTTGTAACAGTTTCACCTCATGTAGATCAAAATATTGCTCCATCTATAGTATTCAATTTATCGAATCCTTGCCATCAAAATTCCTCATATCGCCTTTTCTTGATTTTAGGAGCTCGATCTTGAAACGACTATAACTCTGTAATTTCGGCTCTTCTAGTTCTAAAATTGCAACTTGCAATAGTCCTTCATGTCCTCTTTCTAATTCCACCAGTCTGATTGAAATTGGACTCTCCAAAAATGAGTTATGCACAATCTCCCAAGATGACCTGATTATATACCTTTTCAAAAGGGCGAACTTGTATGAAGTGCCACGTGTCATTGTTTTGACTTTTGGATCTGAAAAATTATACAAAAGAAACTATAGTCCGTCCTCTTTCTGTAACTTCTTATGAAATTTCAATCTGATGCTCAGAGAGACAGTTATGATGATTTTCCAAAGGTGACCTGTTTGGAATGTGATTAAGGGCTCTATAAAAACCATAAATTCCTCAGACTATATCTCTGAAACTATAGCGAGACAGGATCTGAAATTCGGAGTCGAGCTTCAAACCAACTTCTTCTCAAATGGGTTTTTGGTTTAGCTTTTGAAACTTCATAGCGAAACTGTTATAGTGAAAATCCCACAATGACCTATTTTAGTTGAAATTTTGAAGCTTGCAAAAACCCTAAATTCCTCAGAGCATATCTCTGCAAATATAGCGAGACAAGCTCTAAAATTTGGACCTGAGGTTTAGTGCGAGTTCGTCTCAAATGTTTTTTTTTCGCTTCTGAAATGAAGCAGAAAACAAGTTATAGTGAAAATGCCACGATGACCTATTTGGAGCAGCGAAACCCTAGAATCCAAAGCTCTGATACTAAATGTTATGCAACCAGCTCACAAAAAGATAGAAAATATAGATGAACGCTTTATAAATAAGCCTCTTCGAGGGGGAAACCTCCTTTACATTACACAAATGAACAATTCTTGGATGATAGAAATGACAAGACCTCCTTTCTATATATAGGAGTCTAAGGGGTCATAATATAATTAGAGCCGACATAACAATAATAATGTAAGGGCACAATAATAAAATAAGTGGGCTTCTATGGGGCACAATAATAACAATATGGGGACTACATGGGCACAACAATATAATAAGGGGGTTGTATTAATAACAATAAGGGGTTACACTAATAGTATAGGGGCCTAACAAAAAGCTCCTCAACCACATGTCGCTGAAGCTCCCTCTCAAGGGAACATCTCATGGCCTTCTCTTCATCGAATTTCATATCTTTGCAAACCATTGTTATCATGTTGGTTGGAAGGTACACCCAATAATTGTGAGGTGTATCAGTGTACCCCAAAAATATTCCCAACTCTGTTGTTGGCTCTATGTTTTTCCATGCATCTTTGGTAACATGGTAGTACATTGATGAAACAAAGATCCTGAAGTGTGCCACATCTGGTTTTTTTCCCTTAAAAAAGAATCTTCCAGTGTACTCATCCTGAGAATTTGATGAGGGATTTTGTTCTACAAATAAACAGTTTTGTTGCATGCTTCAGCCCACAAGTGTAATAATAGGCCCTAATCATGCAACATCACCTGTGTCGCTCCCACAATACTCATGTTCTTCCTTTCAGCCACCCCATTCTACTGTGGATTATGAGGTGTTATCAACTCTAGTCAAATTCCTCCTAATGCACACAATATTTTAAACTCATTTGACACATCCTCTCCACCATTATCACTCCTAAGAGATTTAATTTCCCTACCAGTATCTTTCTAAACAAGTGATTTAAATTCACAAAACTTAGCGAAATTCTGATCTTTCTTCTACATGAAGAATATCCAACACTTACGAGAACAATTATCAACATATATCACATATTACCTATGCTTGGCCATCGATGTTGTCAAGAACGGTCCACACACATCTGAGTGAACTCGATCAAATCGCCTATGCTCCACTGTCTTTGTCATGAAAGCAAGCTTTGGTGTACTTCCCTAATGCACACCCTTTGCATGTGTCTACTTAATCCAATATACCCTTGGGAAGATCGGTATAAATTTTCTACATGATCTTCAAAATACCATGGTGCAAGCGAACCAACCTCCTACACCACAACTCACCGATGTCTCAGCTTTGCACCTTCTTTGCTTTAGTGATCAAGGCAACACAATCTTCTACCTCCAACTTGTAGAGGTTCTTCACTCGAACCCCTATCCTCTTCACATGTACTGTGGCTATATGATGAAGGAACGCCTTTCATTTACTAAATATCACATCATAGCCTCTGTCCTCCAACATGGAAACAAAAACCAAGAACATATATAACATCTCACAAAATAAGGGGAGAACCAAAATCCCTCTAAAAGGTAATTGTACCGATGTTAGTTGCGTTATACCTCCCATCATCACCCATCTCGATATGAATCTAGAGATCCTTATCTTCCATGTTACTAAGGAGCTCTTTGTTACCAGCCATGTGGAAAGAAGCTCCACTGTCTAGGTACCATACACTACCCATCATCAATGACACCATACAAGCGATGAGGGTAAAGTCCATTTCGAACTGTGAAGAAAAAGCTTCACCTGTCACTCCTCCTAAGGGCTTCTTGTCAACCTTCTTAAGCAGACACTTTGTGGCAAAGTGTCCCAGCTTGTGATAGTGAAAGCATTTGAATTTCAACATGTCCTTCTTCTTGCCTCCCTAACAAGAATATGATCTGGAATGGGATGACTTCCCATTCCCTTTCTTTACCTTACCCGCTAAGGCGCAATTCTCCTCATTATCATGCTTTGATGATGATCCATCTTAGGTGTTCCGCCGAATCTCATCTTGTACCAAGTCAGACCACAATCACTCCCACTTTGGTAGCTTCTCCTTCCCATTAACTGAGTCCTAGTAATTGTGCCAGATCATGGGAAGTCCTAAAAGTGTTAGGCCCACCAAATCGTCTTCGGCAACAATAATCCTGAAACTTCCAATCTCATCCCGACATTGGGTGAACTTGGTCAAGTACTTCGAAATAGAGCCGCCCTTCTGCATCTTGATCTTTTTTAGTTTGCATTTTAGTGCCAGTGTCCTGTGGTCACTATTGTTTTGAAACAAATTCATCAATGCCTTCCACATTGCAAATGGAGTTTCCTTACCATGGAAATTTGAGACAATATGATCTCAAACTCCTTCTAGGATAATCCTTTTTCATTTTTGCCACACACTTTCTCCATTCAGTGAGATCTTTAGCACCAGATGTGGGAGGCTTTGGAATATCATGATCTATGAATTCCTTGAGCTCGTTGTCTTCCAACACTTTCTTCGTCCTGTCCTTCCAAGCTATGTAATTCGAGCTTCCCTCTAGGGCACACTCAAGTCTCAAACCGTAAAATGACATATTATTGACTCTGAAGTATGAACTTACAAATTCGATTTCACCTGCAAAAAAAACTTGAATTATCCTCTTCTATAATGTCTTCAACTCTGATACCACGTAAATTGTTACTTGTAGATTCAACAACATATGTGATATGCTAAAAAATAAGACAAGAATATACTCTACTCATCAATGGAACCCAAAATTGATCGATGAAAACACTAAGCAGAAAAGGAAGAATTTCAATCACACATACCACAAGACTTTTCTAGGGAAGACAACTGCTCAAAACCTCGACTATCTATATTGCATTAAACAGAAAATTTAAGAAGATAATACAATGTTTGTTCAACCAGAACAATCTCTACACAAGTATAATCTATCTCTCTGCTTCACAAACCAAATCAAGCCAATATTTAGCCAAACTTGTTGCCTACCAAGCCCCTACTTCCTTGCACAATTCTTGAGGTAATTAGGTCATATTTAATTGGGAAATTCTCTCTCCATAACTACGCAATCCATCCATAGGCCCTCAACTAATTGCATGCACCATCTGTACAACTCAGATAATTATACAATTGATAGTACATTGTCCCTAAACTCTAATCTCAACTAGGTTTTCCTCAGCACTGACATGCATGAGCTCTTTAGAATGAATCTTCAGTGAATTGGTGGAGCAGTGAAGCTGCACGGGTGCTTGTCCCCACTACTAGACCTCCTACTAGTTCCTCCAACTGGTTGAACTAGTTTCACTGACTTTAACTCAGTTAAGTTGAGTTAATTAATTACAACTCAAAAGAACTCAACTTGGACCCCTAAAATTTAGGAACCACTCTACATGACTTTAGATAGACTTCCAACTCGAATTTACTTAGCCACCTAAGTCAAATTAACTTAGTTAACTATTACAAGTTGCTATGAAAATAGAATTTCGATTTAATTCCTAATTTAATTTAAGGACAAATTAAATTAGGATTTCTTATTTTTATTTTTAACACTCTTGGCACAATGTCCTCACTCCCTTGTCTCTGACTTTTTTTGGACCTACCACCATCTGATTCGTTGGTATTCTCTTTTGGTTCATGAAGGCTTTTCCTCTCTCTATGACTAGTCCTCCTTTCAGATTTCCTTTGCCTCCGCCAATCCAAGAGATTTTGCAAAATGACTACATTGATCTCAACTTGCCTTTCTTGGGCTCTTACCAGCCTCTTATTATTGGCCTTAAAGCTTCTCACCTCAATCCTTAGGCTTCTCAAAATTTCCATCCAATCTAGGGAGTGATTCCCTCCCCCTTGGCCAGTTGATCTCTCTTCTTCGTTAGCTCTGACCCCATCACTTCCATGTTGTCACTGGTCAAAACTGTATTCAACCATTCTAATCTTTATTATTGTAACTTATTTGTTTATGTTGTTTATGATGTGCTATCAATCACACACATTGTTAGGAATTTCAAAATAATAAATAAATACAAAATCATGATCATGAACTTGCATTCATGGATTTTCCATGGAGATCTTTGTTGTGAAAAAACAAACATGTTAATGTGCAAGCCCATTCATAAATCATATGCAACAGTCATTCAATTTTGCAATGAGTTCATAATTAATAATAATAACATATTCACAACCATAATTTTTCTCTCACCAAGCTGCGATCCACCATACAACTCACATTAGCACAAGTTTATTAGCAAGCAACAAGAAATAGTTCAGCCCGGCTTTTAACACCTAAACAATCACTTAGTATTTTTTTTTCAAAAATTATCACTTACTCGTGACGAAGCCCATCCAGTCCAAGTATTGAACCTGGATGCTCTGATACCACTATGTAACATACCCAACCCCTTCTTTGACATTCGAGGAATAGGGTATATTTTTTTTTGTTCAACTATCCTACTTCGACATTGTCTGCACACTCCTTGCAGTGGAATTGGTCGAGTTACAGTGGGAGGCTTTCAAAGCGAAATTGTCGCAAAAATGTTTTGGGCCCTTTTATCTTTTTTCCAATCACACGACCTCAAGTTCCGAGAACACTTAGAAATGAAATTAAAATTCCCTTACAAGATTTCGACCTCTCGGGTCATCTCACCACTCATCCCCACTACCTTGGATCCAAAACTATTCTCAAAATTCAATTAGAAGTAGTTACAAGGTTCTGGTCTTCTAGGATGGCCCATGTATCCTTTCCGAGGAAATACTTGACATGCAATCACTCCCTTGCAGGGCCCACATCCCTAGAGCTTTTATTAAAATACTTTTGGGCTAACTCTCCCTTGTGGCCCCCAAATTCTTCACTGGTTAGTTATTTTTACTCCACCATAGAACCTAATCTTGTGTCCTTGTGATTATGTACCCGCGACCCTAGATGTTCGACACTCCAATTAAATACAATTCCCAAAAATTTACGAGATGTCAGGTTTCCGAGTATGGCCCACCACCTCGAAACTCATTCCTTGGAATTATCACTCGATGACTTGATTGGTTGTTTTTTAATTATAACAAGGTAAACCCCACCAAAACATGTCTTCGCTTGCGGGTCCCATAACTCTGTAGATTAAAAAAATTGGGGAAGGGAAAGTTTTTTTGTTGTCATCTCTTGACAATCCGTGGTCCCCTCATCCCAACACTCTATAGAATTGTAATTAAAATAATTAGGTGATTTCGAGCTTTTGGGTTCCCAATCTCTGCTTGAATCTTCGTCACAAGACTCTGTGAGTAGACAATTTTTTCTCCAACACTTGACAGACTTCCCGACATTCAATTAAAATAACTTACGAAATTTGGGTTCTCCAAGCTTTCTGGCCATGTCATCACTCTCCCAACCAATCATGTAACGGGAGATTCAACTGTGCCAATAGGAAGTTTTCCTAATTAGGGTTTTGATTGTTGGGTTGTGTTATATTCTTTCCACATAGTTAACAGGGGGTTTGAGGGGTATCCGTAACCCCACTTTATGGGGTTCGAGGCAGCGGCTGGGAAAATTTTGGTTTTGGACCCTATGTTAAGTTGGGCGGACCCATCTATGGTTTTGTGCATGATTTTCGCACATGTTTTTTGGACGCGATAGTTTTCGGTCCATGGTATTGGATGCTTTGGCATGTATAAATATGTATTGTAACATTGAAAGGAATATAATGAAAAATCAAGCTGGTATCTCGGTTTTGAGATCCAGTGGGAAATCTCTGTGTATATGTGTTTTATGTGTTACGCTCTCGCATTTTTATTTTTCCTGTGATTCAGAATTCGTATTCAGGTAATTTCTGTATGGGGTTCAAACCTACATTTGGTATCAGAGTTGTTTTGGCTTCAAGGGGACGCCTTTGTTGCTGAGGGGTTTCGCTCGGGCCTGTGGTAGACCCTGTCCAGTGGGAGATCTGCGAGATCGATTCTGGTGGTGAAAGAGGATGGCGAGCAGCGAAAGGATAGAGATTGAGAATTTCAATGGTCAGAGTTTTGAGTTGTGGAAACTCAAGATGGAGGATCTGTTGGTGGATAAGGATCAGTGGATCACTGTAGATCTGGGTACTAAACCAACGGGAGTGACCGATGAAGAATGGAAGAAGTTGGATCGGAAGGCAAAGAGCACAATACGATTGTGTGTCTCAGATTCAGTATTGTTGAATGTATCAGGGGAAGATACGACGAAGGCTTTATGGGACAGGTTAGGGACTTTGTACCAATCTAAGTCTGTGGTGAATAAACTGTTCCTGCGAAAAAAGTTGTATAACCTGAGGATGAAAGATGGAGACTCGGTGACAGAGCATCTGAATCCATTTAATATTGTGGTAAGTCATTTATTATCTGTTGATATTAAAATTTCAGATGAAGATAAGTGCATCAGTTTTTTTTGTTCTCTACCAGACTCGTGGGATAGTCTGGTTATTGTAAGAGGTAGCAATGCAACTATTTTGTAGTTTGATGAAATAGTCTCAGCCTTGCTGATGGAGGAGATGAGATGGAAAAATATGGACAACCAGAATGGTGATGCCTTGTCTGTACGAGGACGGTCCCAGAACAGAAACAAAAATAAGTCATCGAGTGGGAGATCTAAATCTAGAGGGAGATCTAAATCTCCAGGAAAACCTACAAGGTGGTGTGCTGGAAATGCGGAAAGGAAGGGCACTTCAGAAGGGAGTGTAAATCTAAAGCTCCTGATAAAGGAAAGGGATCTGATGATGCTCATTTTGCAGAGGCGAAAACCACCTCAGATGAAGGTGGGGATGTGTACTTGGCTTCTTAAGTACACATGTAGATCATGTTGGATGGTTGATTGACTCAGTGCATCCTTTCACTTTCACTCCC
>APFE030359677.1:66102-112502 GCA_000404065.3 Pinus taeda
GTGCAGAGATTGTGTTCAAGTATGGGGTTAGTACAGGGAGCTATAAGGATAGACTGTGACAACCAAAGTGCAATTTTCTTGGCAAAGAACCCTGCTTATCATTCAAGACAAAGCACATTGATGTTCAGTATCACTTTGTGAGGAATATGATAGAAGACAAAAAGGTGTTGCTGGTAAAGGTGGACACTTTGAAGAATACTGCAGATGTATTGACAAAATATGTGAGCTCTGAGAAGTTCTCTTGGTGTAGAAAAACAATGGGCGTTTCAGGGCTGGAAAAATGACTAAGCTCTCCTGTGGCCCCCTGTGGAAAGAAAACAACAAGTGGGAGATTGTTGGGTTGTGTTATATTCTTTCCACGACTAACCTACGTAGTGAACCTGGGGGTTAGAGGGGGGCGGAGCCCCTCCTTCGTTGCGCCGATTGCGCAGTGGGGGGGTCACAGGGGGGCGGCAGCCCCTCCTGAACGGGGGGTTTGAGGGGGCGGGTAGCCCCCCTCTACGGGGTTCGGGGCAACACCCCGAGAAATTTTTTTTTGGACCTTATATTAGGTTGGGTGAACCTACCTATGGTTTTCAGTCCATGGTTTTAGACGTGATGGTTTTCGGTCCATGGTATTAGATGCTTCGGCGTGTATAAATATGTATTGTAACATTGAAATGAATATAATGAAAAATCACGCTGGTAGTCTCAGTTTTGAGATCCAGTGTGAAATCTGTGTGTATATGTGTTTTATGTGTTACGCTTTCGCATTTTTATTTTTCCTGTGATTTAGAATTCGTATGCAGGTAATTTCTGTACGGGGTTAAAACCTACAACGATCTTAGATTAAATCCAATCTTGTAATTATACAGGGTTCACAAGTGAATTAATACACCATATCGGGTCCGCATATCAAATATCGGAGCAAATCCAAGGTCAGATATTATCGCATATCAAAGCACACACCTTTAGGATTATCAGCGAGATATGGATCTCAGAGGAAGTTCTCTATCACAAGTCAGACATTGGGGGGTTTCAAGTGCTATCATATAAAAGAAATATTGAATCATCAATTACACATATATGATATCATTGTTCTTTTGTATATTTAACACATTTCTATTTAAACACATCAATGTTGATACTAATCTAATCGCATAGGATAACATATATGACAAACTTGAACTAAAACAAACTTCAATTAAAAAAAATACTTTAGCCCAAAATCATAGCATCAACGTAAAGATAATAGTACCCGATACACATTCAATCTTCTCATAAGTAAAATTGATGTGGTTATTCTTTCTATTAATACTTTTTTATAGCTATAGTAGTCAAAACCAAAATACTTCTCACAAAATTTCAAAACACCCTTTCTTCATAAAATTTAAGGGTATTTAAAGTTTAAAGTTGAAAATCAAATATAGAAAATACCATAAAATGATGTGCTAGTCCAAACAAACCACACTCAAAATAAAAATACAAACTAATAGTACAGTCCTGTTACAACAAGTTCATCAAGACTTGGATGAATATTTCTCTTGAAATTGTTGTTGAAGTTCTAATATATCTTTCATCGCCTTCAATTCAAGTGGATTTCAGGCCTAATGCACATCCATGTAGTGAATAACGCATCGTTTAGTGCTGGCAGCAACTGACTAGTTGTATTTAGAAGACACCTCAGCATCGGCCATTGCCCATGTGGTTTGACTACGAAATGCCAATGGCATTCCAATTCAATCTTTGATAGAGCTTCTATCCACTCAACCTTATTCTTTAATGATTCTTGCCAAGATTTTGTCAATATTTTAACATTGGGCAATGTATCTTTTGGGCAATCCGAGATTAAATTTTCCACCAAGCGGCTATCATTGATTGATTGAATCATGTTACTAGATATGTCTTAAGCACTATAGACTTCCATCGCCACATTTTTAAACCTTATATCCCATTCTTGGAAGGCAACCTCTTTCTGATATTCTTCCATTTTGGGTAGATTTATTAATCAACCCTTAGATTTGTTCTGCTACTCAATCAAATCAAAGATTTTCTATTCAACTTCCTTGCCATATGTCCTCAGATCGGAGAGTTGATTCACAAGTGCATCAACTAATTGGCACATCTTTTCGATAATGCCCAGTTTTTGGAAAAATAGAACCTGTTGATGAGAAAGCAGGTTATTTAGTTACCCATCGAAACTAGTTTTAAATTGTGCAAATTGAGCTTTCCATTGTTGGACGATTCCTTGCTTTTCATTTTCTAAATTTTGTTCAAGGTGACTTATTCTATCATCTTGCTCCCTTAAGATTTTTTGCACTTATATGGCTTTGTCAATTGTTGCACTAGCATAGGCTCTTGCATATTGTTATAGTCTCACAAGATATTCTGTAGGGGTCACTTGGGCATCTTTCCACAGTACTTCAAAAGTGGTATTCGTAGGGACCAAAGCCTACCTTTGTTCAATCCTTCTCCTCTTTCTCTACCTGCTCACTATTACTTTTTGTTTCAAACTGTAAAACACTTATAAAGGAGGAATCTCCTCAATATTGAGAACGACCTCAGGGGTTCGAAAAAATGGGATGATTTCTCGGTCATAATTGTTCATAGTTTCCTTAGAAGACTCAATAGTGAATGAGCTCTTCTCAGTGATTACAGAAGTTTGAACAATCTGTGTTTGCGGTGAAATTGTTTTTTAGGGTCACTCTCTTTAATAAAATATTCCCAAATCCCATCCAAAATTTCTTCTGTCGCTACCTTCTCTACCTTTGATTTTATATCTATCCATGTTTTAGTTACATGAACTACATCTTGATTCTAACATGTGCTTGCTTCTGTGTCTTCTTCCATGCTCTGGTGATTTAGATTCAAAATTTCACTGGGAAAATGCGAAATCATTTTAACCCTGTATTGAAGAAATTGCACTAATTCCTCAGGGTTGAGATGTCTTATTGCTTCTCTTTCTACCTCTGAATAACTTAATGTCGATTGAAAGAAATCATCAAATTTATTAGGCTCATTCGTAAACTACCTGAACTTTGTTTGCGTTGCAATACTTTTTGTCATATTAATTGGATCATATTGCCAATTTGGAATGGTTGGAAAGTTCATCAGTTGGATTTCCTCCGTCTCCTTAGTAGCATGTATGAAATTATCTAAATAATTGAATCCACAATGATACAGAAAAATAGGCCACATTGTCTTTTATCTTTCTTTCATGACCTTAGACAGGTCATTTCCCATAGTCTGGTAAGCTATTTCCTAGGATAGGAGCTTATTGGGGACATACAAGGGAAACATACTTGGCTATGCAAGGCTACTAAAAACTTGAACATAGGTAATTTATTCCTCCCCAAACCATATTCCAATTGATAATAGGTCAATATTGGTTGTCATGGAGATTCTAGGGCACTTCTCATTGAAAACAAATTGGTGCATAGGAAGGACGATACCATGGCTATCTTGTAAAAATGGGATTGGTATTTTGACTCCCATATAAAATTATGGTAAATGTGAATAGGCAAAGGGTCTTAAATAGTCCATTTCTATCCCATGGATGGAAAATTTGAAGCGAAACAAATACAATCCATAATGTAGGCACTCATGTAGAATGGGACAACAACAACTTCAGTAAACTTACGCTTTTTCCTCTGTTCTAGGATTATGTTGCCTCAGTTTTTGGACATAATAGTTCCCTTGTCCATTACATAACCATCAGAGGTAGCTTCAATCAATGGTTCCCATTGATCTGGAAACTTCTAGTTATTCTCATAGCCAAACTATCTACACATCATTGCAACAACAAATCAATAGGGTGCATTAATAGAGGCTGTATCATACATACCCTTGTCCTCCTCCTTATACTTTCTAGGGTCTCTTCTCCATGCTCGAATGGACTTAGGTTGGTTTTCATTTTCCTGCATGAACTTCTCAACTTACTATTTATCATATTTATTCTAAGTTGTCGGGAGGTGGTGCATTACAGACAAGTCTTTTGTAGTGAAAGAGTTGATGATCATCTATATCTAGGGCATGAAGTTCCTATCTATGATGTTCATATTATCATTGACCCGTCTGATCATATCCATATAAGGGAAGAATCTTGGGTGAGTGCCAATTCTATGGAGAAACGAATTAGCCACATCACTTTATATAATTTCTGAAATAGGAACCCTATCCTCTATTGTAATTATTCTTTTTGTCACTTTTGGCCTTTCATCTTCAAAAATTTTATACATGGCCTCCCAACTAGAGACCCCAGTATTAGGGGTGCATGTTGTATTGAAAAATATCCCAGGGATTTATGTGACCTCAGGAGGAGGACCAGTGGGTTGTTTCTGAATGTGAGTTTTCCTTTTGGTTTTAGGCAGTTAAGATAGTTCTCGTGAATTATTTTTATTGGGACTAGCCTACGAGGAAAAAACACAAGAATGACCAGTGCCTACACTTAGATAAAATCACCAATTATGTATGAATCCAATACTTTTATTAGAATTTTTTTTGGGAATCCTTAGTATTAATGAAAGCATTTAGAATAACGAAAACCACAAATTGGCTACATTTATCCATTAATTGAGAGAACATGAATCCACGTGGCCTTCGACACATGTCATATTTAACGGACATTTTTATTGGACAAATCATATCGTTCTCCTACCAAAACTTGCATTCTCCTCTATCTCTAGACTTGATTAATTTTATCAGAACATCTTTAATATAAGATCACGTCTGCCCTTCATCGCAAATTTATGAATGAAACCTTCGCTTAGATCTATTGTTGAGACTTGATTTTGTTCATTTTTTATAAGGTTTCTAAGGCTATTAGGTCCCTATAATACTAGTGATTCCCCCATTGATTTTTTCATTGTATCCCTTATTGTTATTATTGTGCCCCATAAAATCTCATTATTGTTATTTTGTGCCTTTGTATTATTATTGTTAGGTCGGCTTGGTTATATTTTGACCCCTTAGACTCCTATATAGAAATGAGGTTTTTTCATTTGTACCATCCAAGAATTTTTAATTTTTGTAATGTAAAGGAGGTTGCCCCATCCAAGAGGCTGAATTATAAGGCATTGATTTATCTTTTCTATCTTTTGTGAGTTGGTTTCATAACATTTGCTATCAGAGCTTTGGATTCTAGGGTTTTGTTGCTCCAAAGAGGCCATCGTCGAATTTTATCTATAACGTTTTTTCTACAACATTTTATAAGTGAAAACTAAAATTCAATTGAGAGGAAATTATGCTACACCTCGCATCCGAATTTCATATCTTGTCTCGCTATATTTTCGGAGATATGATCTGAGGAAGTTAGTTTTTTTGCAAGCTCTAGAATTTCATCTAAAACAGGTCATTGTGGAATGTTTGATATAATGCTTTCTCTATGGATTTTTAGAAGCTAACAAAAAAACCCATTTAAGAAGAAAGCACTCTGTACCGTGGCTCCAAATTCCAGATATTGTTGCACTATATTTTCGGAGATCCAATCTGAGGAAGTTAGGGTTTTTGCAGACCCCTGAATTACATTGCAAATAGGCCACCTTGGGAAAATCCTCATAACTTTCTCTCTGAGCATCAGGGTAAATTTTCGTAACAAGTTGCAGAAATAAAATGGACTATAGTTTTTTGGGTACCTTTTTTAGAATCTAAGGTTCAAATAGTGACCCACAACATGTCGTACAAGTTCACTCTAATGAACAGGTCTATACTCACGTCATCGTGGGAGATTTGGCATAACTCTTCATTGGGGAATCCAATCTTGATCAGACTTGTGCGGTTAGAAATACTACTCAGAGGGTTATGACAGGAAGAAATTTCAGGCTAGGGAGATCCCAAATTATAGAGATACATTACATTCAATATTAAGCTCCTACAAAGTGAAAAAAGGTGTATAGTTTCTTTTTAATTTTTGCATAAGCTTGGTTTGAAAAATTAGTTTGAAGGAATTCAAAGGGCACAATGAAGCATTATGATCAGTAATTGATGCCCCAAAGAAAGAAAATGGAAACACCTAGTAAGCAACCTAAAATATCTAGCATGACTCATGAAAAAGAGGAAGAAATGCAACATGATATGTTAAAATTACAAGACCAAGTGCAACAAATTTCACTCGCACAAAAAGGAATAGAAAACAAGATGGATGGTTTAAATAAATACGTAGAAGCTAAGATGGATGGTTTAAAGAAAGGAATGGAAGCTAAGATGGATGGTTTAAGGAAAGGCATAGAAGCTAAGATGAATGACGTGGAAGCTAAGATGGACAGTGTGGAAGCTAAGATGGACGACATGGAAGCTAAGATGGACAATTTGAAGATAGATTTGAAGACATATTTGGCAAAGTTTCTAGAAGAAATTGTTATTAATTAATAAAGGGTAGTAAAGGAAACTCATGATGAGAACAAAATAATTGTTAATCATGATTTCATAGACTCTAACATTGGATCGAAGAACCGCCATGTTCCAAAGATCCATCTGAGGAACTTTGATGGCAAGGATCCCAAAACATGGATACTACAGATGGAGCAATTTTTTGATATCCATAATGTGCAAAAAAAACAAAAGATACACATTGCAACTTTATATCTGGAACACAATCAGTTTGTATGGTATCGATGGCTTTGCTGTCATAAACAAATTGTCACTTGGGATATTTTTACGGATGAAATGATAGAACATTATGAGGATACAAAAAGAAACACTTTTTTTATCCAATTGACAAATCTCAAACAAAAGGGTTCAATGATGGAGCACATTGAGGACTTCCAAAACTTGAATATAAGGGTAAAAGATATTCTAGAGGAGCATAGGATTGATTTGTTCATAGGGACTTTAAAAGAAACCATCCAACCTGAGGTTTGCCTTTGGGAACTAGATTCATTGGAGAAGGCATTCATGTTGGCAAGAAAAATGGAAAGAAAATTATGGCAACAACAAAGCCTACCACTCACAATCATAAAGATGGAAGTGTTGCTGCCCCTAGCCATCCACAACCTACAAGGTTAACACCACAAAAATTGGAAGAAAAAATAGCAAAAGGGCTTTGTAACAGTTGTGATAGCAAATACTCTAAAGGTCATAAGTGTGCCAAGAATAAATAAGTTTACATAGATTGTGAAGATGAGGAACAAGAGGAACAAAAAACGTCAAAAGAAGAAGATATACACCAGGAAGAAACCCTAGAAAAAGAAGAAATGAATCCGACCATATCTTGTAATGCATTGGCTCAAATTACCACTCAAACTATCAAGATAGAAGGGCATATCAAGAAGAAAAAGGTAATAGTGTTGATTGATCTGAGAAGTACCCATAATTTTATTCATTGTAAGATAGCCAAGGAATTGAATTGCTTCCTATATCTAGCACTAGAGTGTCAAGTGATGGTTGCAAGTGGAGGAACCATAAATTGCTTAGGAAAGTGCCATAATATCAAGCTATCCATGGGAGAATATGTATTGAATAGCCCAATTATTTCCATTAAAAATGGGTGGTGTTGATGTTGTACTAGGAGTCCAACGGCTACAATCCTTAGGTATAATAGCTTTTAATTTTCAATAAATTTTCATGAAATTCTCTTAGAAGGAAAGGAAGTTGAATTAAGGGGTATCATAGGGAAACTGGGAAAGATAATCAGCTCTAACGGAATGACAAAGCTTCTAAAGAAAGAAAAATGAGGCATAGTTTCACAATTATGTTCACTAGAGGTTCCCAGATCGAAATCATCCATTTCTCTAGATCTCCAAAATGTGTTGGACAATCATCCCAAGGTATTTGAGACTCCCAAGGGCCTTGCACCTATTCGTGATCATGATCATGCTATCAATTTGATTCTAGCAAGTGTTCTTCCAAACATCAGGCCTTATAGATATCCCTATGTCCAAAAAAGTGAAATTGAACGTATGGTTGCAGAAATGCTAGAGGCTAGTATAATTCAACCTAGTCAAAGTTCTTTCTCTGCTCCAGGAGTATTGGTTCACAAGGGTGGATCATGGCACATGTGTCCAAATTATAGGGAGCTCAACAAGCTCACTATTAAAGGTAAATTTCCCATTCCTATCATTGATGAATTATGGTATGAATTGCATGGATCAACTTACTTCACCAAGTTGTATCTTCATTCAGGATATTATCAAATCAGAATGAAGACTGAAGACATTCCAAAAACAACATTTAAAACTCATGAGGGTCATTATGAATTTTTGGTCATGCCTTTTGGCCTTACTAATGCACCTTCTACATTTCAACGTTTGATGAATTCAATTTTCAAACCATTCCTTAGAAAATTTGTGTTAGTATTTTTTGATGATATACTAATCTACAGCAAGTCTTGGAAGGATCATGTTGAACATGTTGACAGGGTGCTACAACTATTGGAGGAGAAACCATTATATGCAAAAATATCCAAATGTTTCTTTGGAGTACAAGAGGTGGAATATCTGGGTCATATTGTATCTCATGAAAGTGTTAAGGTAGACCCTAGAAAAATTAAAACCATTAAGGAATGGAAAATCCCCACATCCATAAAGAATCTACGAGGATTTCTCGGGCTGACAGGGTATTATCGTAAGTTTTTTAAGAATTATGGGAGAATAGTAGCACCTGTAACAACATTATTGAAGAAAGATGCATTCTCATGCACTCCAAAAGCAACAAAGGCCTTTGAACATCTTAAAGAAGAAATGTGCCAAGCACCAGTCTTAACTACACCGGACTTCACAAAAACCTTTATTATGGAATGTGATGCCTCATGAAATGGAAGTGGTGTTGTTTTAATGCAAAAAGAAAGACCCATTGCTTTCGAAAGTCATCTAATCAAATGGAAAGTATTTACACAAAGCTATTTATGAGAAGGAAATGCTAGCAATACTACATGCACTTAAGAAATGGTGACCCTACCTAATGGGAAGAGACTTCAAGATAAAAATAGATCATGATAGTCTTAATTTAGAACAAAAATTATATTCAGAAGAGCAGCAAAAATGGGCCACACAGATGTTGGGCTATGACTTTGAAATCATCTACAAAAAAGGGAAGAAAATTTTTGTGGCAGATGCACTCTAAAGAAAGGATGATGATGTGGAGGCATTTCTTTGTGCCATTTCTATTATCCAACCAGATTGGATAAATGAAGCAAGGGATGAATGGAAGAATGACGAGGAATTATGGGCACTCATTCGAAAGACACAACAAGATCCCAATACATTTGATACATTTAGCTGGAAAAATGATTCGTTATGGTACAAGGATTGATTATACTATGTAAGAATTCCCAAATCAAACAAAATATTATTAGGGAATTGCACACCTCTCCCTTAGGAGGGCACTCATGATTTCAAAAAACCTACCATAGGATTAAGAAGGATTTGTTTTGGGATGGCCTTAAATCAAACATTCAAATGTTTGTGGTAGAAATTTTGGTTTGCTAGCAAAATAAAGTTGAAACAATTAAGACCCCATGACTATTACAACCTTTATTGATTCCAAGCCAACATTGGGAGGAGGTTTCAATGGATTATATCATAGGTTTACCCAAGTCCGAAGGAAAGAGTGTTATCATGGTGGTAGTTGATAGACTTACCAAGTATGCACACTTTTGTGCATTATCTCATCCACTTAAAGTGATTACAGTTTCTACTACATTTATGGAAACAATTCAAAAGCTACATGGAAACCCAAAGCTTATTGTAAGCGATAGAGATCCCACTTTTACTTCAAATTTTTGGACATAATTATTTTCTTGTCTTGGTACTGAGTTAGCTCATAGCTTATATTATCATGCTCAATCTGATGGGCAAACTGAGATAGTCAACAAATGTTTGGAAGGATATCTTCATTGCTTTGTATCTGATAAACCGACATAATGGGTCAAATGGTTGCCTCTAGCTGAATGGTGGTATAACACTTCCTTCCATACTGAAACAAAAATAATCCCACTTATGGCACTTTATGGATATCATCCGCCATCCATCACATCATATTTAAGAGAAAATTCTAAGGTTCAAGCAACAGAATATCACATTGGGGACCAACAACAAGTTCTCCAACTCTTAAAGGATAACCTCACCTTGGCATATAATAGAATGAAAGAGCACACAGATCAACATTGCAGTGAAAGAAGTTTTGATGTAGGTGATTGGGTATTCGTACGACTACAACCATATAAAAAGATGTCCCATAGGGAAGCTAAGAAGGATAATAAATTATCATCGAAGTATTATGGTTCGTACAAGGTGTTGCAAAATATAGGTATTATGGAAAACAAGTTGGAGCTTCCTACAACTTCTTGAGTGCACACAGTTTTCCATGTTTCATGCTTCAATAAGTTTATAGGTGACGAGATTCCAGTTCAAACAATATTGCTAGAAATTGATGAGGAAGGAAAAATCATATTGGAACCTAAAGCAATCAAAGAAACAAGAACTCGACAGCTACGAAATCGATCAATTTCAGAGTATCTCATCAAGTGGAAGAACTTACCCATTGAAGATTCGACATGGGAGGATAAGAATTTTATATAAAAGCATCCATAGCTACTCAAGCATTGAGGACAACAATTTTTTGAAGGAGAGGGGCATGTTAGGTCCCTATAATACTTGTGATTCCCCCATTACTATTGTCATTGTATCCCTTATTTTTATTATTGTGCCGCATAGAATCCCACTATTGTTATTTTTGTGCCTTTATATTATTATTGTTAGGTTAGCTTGGTTATATTGTGACCCCTTAGACTCTTATATATAGAAAGGAGGTTTTGTCATTTGTATCATCCAAGAATTGTTCATTTACGTAATGTAAAGGAGGTTTCCCACTCGAAGAGGCTAAATTATAAGGTGTTGATCTATTTTTTCTATATTTTATGAGTTGGTTTCATAACGAAGGCCTTGCTTCCCCCCTTTAGAACTCTTTTTGACCCTTAATAACTCATTTTTTTCCATATTATATGTGTTTGACCAAAAGGTTGTTGTGAGCTTTAAGGTATACAAATAATTTTAAAAAGTATCATTTCACTTTAGTATTGAGTATTTTTGAAGTTATATGTTACATAATCGAATCACCTACAATTTCAAGGGTATTGGCAAAACCTTATGAAAACCAACTATCTTTTCCCGTAGGATCATTGATTTCCTGTAGATATGTTTATTTCCTGTAACCACTCTGATTTACTGTAGTGATCTCGACAATTTAGTATGTTTCAGTCATCTTCGAGAAGAAGAAAAACATGGTTTGTGTTAAGAGATCCACTTAGATGGATGAAGTCCTATCGGCTTCCTCAAAACAACCACTAAAATTTCTCAGATGTTGAGTCCTCTCATAGATGGTCATATTGGGAAATAGCTCCAGAAACTCAATCAGATCAGTTTGATCCATGCTTTTAGTCATGGATCAAATTCAACATGTCTATTTTTATTGTCTTTTCCAGCTGTTTTTATAAAACAGTTGTAGTATGTTAGTTTTCCTAATTTGGGCAAGTTTATGCATCTGCACTTGTATAAATACTTTTATGTTCTATTTGGAAAGGAGGCAGATATACCACACTTTTGTACTATTGGCTTGTTGGGGCCTAACCCAGGTTTAGAAATGATTTAGCCAAACAAATCCTAAAACTACTGGCCCTTTCGGCAACAGTCCGTGGTGTGTGGAATGAGGTCTCACCTGAGGTAGTATGGGAGGGTGTTGGAACTAGTTTTCCACACCCTAGGGGTGTCTTTATGAAGTCTAGGAAGTTTGTGAACCAATCATGTCCCCTTGCACTACTCTGTGTAGCCGTATGACCTTTGTGTAGCTCTGTAAAGGGCACGGAGAGGTGTTGTCTAGATCCTTTATCCTTGCTATGTTATTATTATAGATCTGACTTCATTTTGTGGGCCTAGTAGTCTTATAAATCATTCTATCATTCATAACAAGTGTGCGCAATTATAAACTGTAAAGAGATGCATAATACTATAATTGAAGCATAAACACACAGATCTACAAGAAGATGCACAATATTTCAGAATCAACTTACCTTTTATTAACTTTTGTTCCATTACAATCCTAACTCCACCCTGTGCACTCAACTGCAGGGGTCCATGCACACAGCTGCAGAGCCTCTCCTTACTACTACAACCCAAGACTTAGACTTACAGACTCAGAACGAAATCCTTATTCAAGACCCCATAACCCTTCAGATCAAGACTAACCAAAAACTAACTTCTACACTTAGAGCCTCGCTCTATTTATAAATTCCCATGGTCTGTAGACCATGGGTAGGCTAACACATTCTATATTAAATTATAATATTTTAGGGCCAAAAACCGCAGACTCTGCACTCTGCACTCGCATTTTGTGGGGTCTTACATTACTTTTGACCAAAATTTGGGCTACAAACCCCAAAAATATACTATGGGGGGATCCCCTACCCAATAGGCCCCCAACACAATCATTGTTACTCCTCCTGAGTCACTTGACTACTACGGTGATCTTTACTCGGAGTCCATCCAACAACTTTTATGCTTCACTGACGTCTGCCACACATTCCTCTGTTGTCCGTTGTACCAATTGTGTGCAACTATCTGATGCATCATTATCAATGACACCCTCTTGCATTTACACATATGTATCCTACATCTGGGACAACTTCCCCTCAATCATGGTGGTGACTGTCAACACTTCCTCAAGCAAAGGCTGGATGCGTGCTTTAAGCCCTGCTTCTTTTTGGCATGGGGCATCCACCTATTCCTTCAACGCTTGGGCCTCCCTCACCTCGGCCAATCACTAACTAAGCACAACCATCTGCATGGTCCCTCGGACATTAACATAGGCCTGCTGCAATTCCTGTGCTTCTGTCTCTAGCTGCTGTAGTGTTGGATCCTCCTGCAGTGAAGTGAGCACGAAGAGGGATTGATCCAACAGTCTCATGCAGTCCTGTACAACATGCTCTATCACTTCCAACCCCGATTGAATGGTACATTGGCACTACCCTCTGACTTCTGGTGTTATAGAGGGCTGCACCTCTAGTCGTAGCTCTGCAATCCACAAGTTCAGCTCCAACTAAACCTTCATAGCCTCCTTCTAGGTCTTGTGGGCTCCAGCTGCCAGTTGGTAAATCTTTTCCATGGTGGGGAGTTCCATTGGCATGGCCAACTTCGGCATGCTTCTAGAGGCCTCCTCCATGGCATGTTCTAATCCCTATTTTTGTGTGATTAGGTTGTCATGCTGCAGACTGAGCTCTTCTAAATTTAACTTCTTCTCACTCAAGACTTGTAGGGCACGACCCTCCGTGGCATAAATCTCAGCAGCTACCCCATCCTGCAGCTGGTATAGGGTTTCTCTTGGAAGGGTGGCCAAATTCAACCCCCAGCCCCTCATGTCACCTACAGCTTATGCTAGGACTAAGCCTTCTGGTAACACCAAAGTGTTTTTATGTCAACTTTAGATGCATTTTCCATAAGGTGCGGTGTCATCGGTCATGGGGGTTGAAACTGTAATGCCTGCAACTGCGCTATGAGCACCTCCAACGCAGTTGCCTACTCCGTCATTAATTCTTCAAGAGCATCCTTAATGACATCACGAACTGGTGCACCACTATCAAGAAGGGCTCCCACAAAGGTTCGTGTTGTCTTTGTCTTCTTCTCTGCTGCTGGCTTCTCCTGGATGCGTGGCCTCTTGAGTTGGGTCAATTTTGTTGTGCATTCCTTTCTCTCAGCATGTCCCTGGATGTCCTACTCTGTGGAAATTTCCTGACCTTCCTCGGTCTCTTCAGTGGGCATAGTTATGTTTTATGCCATTTTCGTTGTCGTTGCTACCGCAACCGCCTTCCACTGCATGGCTGCTTCCTATTCCTGACGCTTTCTCTCCACCAGCTTTGCGATGCGCAGGTTGGTCTCCCTCTTCTGCTACTATGGTGTGATATTTTCCAATTCTGCCAACTCTAGGCCATGCTACTCTGAAGACCATGACACCATCATGTCGAAGATTGCGTCATCTATTGCAATGAACGATACCTTTACCCATGCTAGGGTTGGATCCTTGCACGCCCAAATATACAGATTGTGCATATCTTCCTTGAATTTTGTCGTGCTTTGCAAACTATTATATACTATCAGGGACAAGTCCGGCCTACAGTTGATCCATGTTCATAAAAGCTTGCCTCTACAAATGCCCAAAACACTTTTATCTCATGAATCCTCGTCACGTCTTTCATTGCCCAAAGCGAGGTGTACCTCACGGCCTCAGGTAGGTTCCTCTTAATGGTCGGAAACTAGCTATCCTCCAGTAGCTCCCCAGCAACCAATAGGATGGATAAGAGCAACCACACGTAGTGAAAGGTCTTACCTTGCTCATGGGCCTCCCTACAATTTGTCAAAAAATCATCATAGAGAAACTACACCCAGTTGAACTAGACCCCCTCTGTGCACTGCTCTGCCAACACAATTACAGATGCTGGCACCTCGTCTACATGACATTTCCTCATTGGCTTGTTAGCCAGTAGCTAGGTGGCTATGCGCACCCCTTTTTCCTTGATGCTCACTATTACATACCCTCGCTTCCTCTTCTCCAGCTTATATTTGGCCTTCGTAGCTTCTGCGAGGGCCAAGTCACTGCTCTTTCTTGCTATGGTTGCGGGATTATTTCCTTTAATGGGCAGCCGAGAAATCACGTGAATTAAATCAGCTATGATGGGAATTGGCTCCTCTAGCGATAGATACCCATCATTTACTAGACATAGGAGCTGTGAGATGACAAAAATTGTGATGGGCACGCAGTGGTAATGGGGTATCCACCGGAGATGTAGTAACCCAACCTTCTCCACACTGTGTAACCATTTTTGCTGCAATAATTGCTCTGTAGCCAACTGTGGGAACTCCTCGCTGTCTGCGAAGTCCCATTCTTTGAACTTTACATCAGGAATCCATCCATTGATGGACCTTCAAACCTTATTTCATTTGGAAGAAGCGGGGTCTGGAGCGCACTCTTTGTGGCCTCCAGGTCCTCTGGTATCTTGGTTGCCCTTTCCATGGGGGGATGTAGGGGGTTAACTTTATCGCCAAAGATACTTGGGAAAAATTCTCCACCTCATCATCATGTGCTTCAATTTGGGTGATCAAGGCTGGCAAATCTTCCTCCTCCTCCTCCATTGTTTCAATGGTGATAGCTTTGCCCTTCTCTTCCATTGATAATTTACTAAATCATGGGTTTTCTGGTGATACCGGACTGGCCCCATTGTTTGGTTGTCTTTCCATGGTTGTAGTGTGCATGGCGACTTTGGAACCCCTGGTGTAGCTGCTGCTTCTCCAGGCTCCTCTTGGGTCACATGGGGCTCTGGGGTAACTTCTACAAATCGCACTCTGGTTCTCACAGCCGTCATCATTGCTATACTAGAACCGTTTGGTCACATACTCATGGGTGGAAAGGTAGCTTAGTGCTCAATGCTCTAAATTGGCTCAAATATTAAACAACCATGTGTTTCCTTGAGGCTATCCAAAGCGATTTTATAGTAATGTTTTAATTTGAATTCGACCATTCCCTCCACTTCCGAGTCATTAATACTTTCTTGGTGGCAGATCATCCCAAATATAGCTCTTAATTCATGTCTTAATGGCCTACCACTTGCTCCTTTCTACCTTAAATTGGACCTCTTTTCATGAATAGTGACATTAATGATCACCACCTAGCCTACTCGTGCAACAGCACAACCCATTACGCGTGACTATGACCCCTATGACATACTGACCCTGGGTAGAACCTCCTTTCTGTGCAACTTTCCTACAAACTCGCTTATAGTCCCACACCCTATTTCAACTATTTGGAGTGCTGAGACTATGCTTCCCATAGATAGTCAGGTGGTCGTACCCACAGTGCGAGGCTTCAATTTTCCTGCTAGCCCAGGCTGCAGGCACCCTTCAAATACCCTTATGTCCATTAGTGCGTCACATTCTTCTTTGTATGGTACACTCCCCTGTTTAGTAATGTGCGGTCCCAGCCATGGTAGCAGGGTCACAATTCCTTCTAATGCAGTAGTAGGGTTGGCTAGACCGGGCCCCATCATGCTTAGTTTCTCACGGCCCGAGTGGGTGACTTTGGTTTGCAGTTCACTGATTTCTTCATCCAATGTCACGCTTTTCTTCCTCAATCGTGCTCGATCTTCATCGAGTTCATGAAGTTTCAAGCACCCTCACTGAATGGCTTCTTGTAACTACCTAATTCCTTTACCCAGGTCCTCGCGTCCTGCCCCTACTATGGGATTTTTGGTCTGGGGATTCTTTTCAGCTCTCATAGTTTAATCTCTTCCTATTAGTGTTGGGGTCATTTCTGCAGTTTTGGCTTATGGTCCTATAGGCCCATTGAAACGCTAGCATGCGCAGGTCTCAGTCAATTAATGTTGCCTGGTGAACTTTGTTCACGACTCCGCATAGCGTTGCCTTCCCTGCTGCTGTGTTGGGTCCTGATTTTCGATCCCTAGTTCGGGACATGCTTGCGCAGCACACGTCTACACCCATCGACACAGGTGGGCACATAGACTGCTTCGTCATGGCTACCTAGCTCGCGTTCGTCACTAGGGACTTCCAAACCGTAAGCCCATTTGTCTTCTATATTCGCACCAGTTTCCCATAGTCCCCTGATGTGTATTCCACCATCATGTGGGTGTCGCATGCAATGCCCATTCCAGCACACCGTACCACTATTGTTCCAGTACTCCACTTTCATATTTTTCTAAGAATTTAGCCACCCATGTTACCCCATCATAGGTTGGAAGTTCCCTTTCTTTGGTCATCACACACTGCAGTGATCTAATAATCATGTTGCAATTCAGCATTGTTACTTCATGCAACCAATTCTTCCAACATTCTATTTCTTCATCTGAGTCCGAAGTATAGGAACTGTTGCACTCCCATGAAATTCTCCCATTTGGTTTCAGGTTCACCTGATCCTGGTCTTGCATCGTTATCTGGTAAATGTAATATAGCTCATCGTCGTTGTCATCGTCATGCATAGGTTCAGTGTAGCATGCTCCTTTAGTTGGATCTAGTGGAACTATTAAGCGGAGAGGCTTTTTCTCGAATATAATCTTCTACTTTTTCAGGTGATGACTCCATTCATATCAGTGGCCTAGTCTATTCCTAGCAATGTGGGGTAAGGGTTGCTATCATCCACAATCTCTATTACCTCAAAGTCCATTTGCGTTCTCGTGCCTTCGATATCCAATGTTACCCCTTGTAACCTCCCCATGGGAAAAATATTTTGTTGGTTTGTCATTCGTAATTGAATAAGAGACCACTGTAATGGGGGCTTGCACATCTGTTCCCATGTCTGCTTTGGTAACACATTCGCGTCTGAACCCAAGTCTAGAATTACCCGATCCATTTCATATTCACCAATCTGCATTGTCAATCTCATTTCCCTCCCACTACACAATGCATGTTTTCCCAGCTTCCGTACTATGCGCGGTTCACCTGATGTTGTGCACCTAGTTATCAGTTCTTGTACTCCTTTCACTACACTATTATCACGCAGCAGCTTCATGCATGTCTCTTAAAAGGTAGTTAGCATAAAAGGATCCAGCCTTGTCTTTGGTTGATGCTTAATATCTAAAGTAGAGGCCTCCGTGAAGCTCTTCTTAGCTTCGATAAACATCTCCTTTGCACATTCCAAGTCAAACTTAGGTTCCTTTCTAGGAGCCTTGCGAACCCATGTATCTTCCTCGGGTTGCTTCCCCTTAACTTCCCCTGTGGTTGTTCCACTCCTAAGCATCATGTTCACATTAGGGTCTTCTTCGCGTGGTTCAAACCTCATCATTTGGATATTCTGAATCGGATTAGGCTATAGTACCCCTTTCTCACACATCTGCGGAATCAACATAGGACAATCTAATGCTTCATGATCTAATTGAGCACAATATGAACAAGACAGTCTCATAGGGTTGGTACAATCGCAAGCATAGTGCCCTGGTCCTCTACAATTGTAACAGATTAACTATTTGCAGCCCCTTCCTGGCCCCATTCCTCCTCGTCCTTAGCCCCACCCTTGAAATCCACCACGTGCCATTCTTGCTACTGGGTTGAGGGCTCGTGTTTCTATTTGCATTCGATAGGCTGGGGTCATATCCATCATTAACTCGTAGCTTTGACACGTACGCTCATCGTGGCCCACCGATCTACAAAAATTGCAAAACAACTGTTGGGGAGTCTGTGTATACTTCTGCAACAAATGACAATTTTCCATCGTGTGCTTTCCTCCTATCTGACAGATCATGTACCAAAGCATGGGCGCCATACTTGGCCTTGCCTGTGCCTCTGGTCTCAATGGTATTGGCCCCCATCCTACCAAGTATTTTGCAAATACTGGACAGTGGTCTTTGTCATGGCCCTGACCTTTACATTTTATGCACCACACTTCTTCACTCACCTCTAGCCGTGGCAACCTATCCTACTTCAAACTCTGCATCTCCAAGCATATATTTTGTGGTTGTGCATGGATTTGTTAGACTCCCAACCCCAGATCCTGTATCGGTGTTTCATGCAACCTCATCGCCACTTCCAATGCTTCGGCCTGGGTTGAAAGCTTCTGTTGTGACAGCGTCATCCTCAAGTGTGGTGTAAAATATACCACAAACCATGTGTGGTGTTGTGCATCCATCAATGTCGTATTAGCCTCGCAGATCATACTCTTCAGCCTATGATCTGAATCCCAGGGGGTCACACCTATAAGCATCGCGATCTCTTTAAATATGATGATTGACTGTGTCTCTGATTTCAACTAGTTAAATTCTTTGTTCAACGCATTCTGGATCTCCACTATTCCTGCGTTTGGGTGATCATTCGAGTGCTTCATATACCATGTTAGTGCTCAATCCTGCAGAGCACTCACCAATGTGGCCTTCTTAATGTTCTTGTCTGTGACCCCTTGTGCTTCCCACACTACTCTTACCATGAAACAAAACTAGTCCAGATCCTCATTCCCTACTCCTCTGAATATGGGTAGCTTGATTGCACTCGCCATGCTGAACTGTGGGGTTGGTGGAGTTGGGGTGGATGAAGATGGAGGTGAAGTAGGTGAAGCGGGCGATGGCGTAACTAGAGGCAATAACTGCAGAATGCACTACCTTATCAACCTGACCACACTTCTTGGAGAAACACAAGCATGCTATTCCTCACTCTCATGTGAAGGTTAAATTAAAGGACTATTTCATAATCCCTCAGTCCCTTTGTAGATCCTTCCACTCTATGTCATTCCAAAAATCAATGTATTCGCATCACCCGTTTTTCACATAAAAACATCTTAATCCAGGTGTTCAAGGATTTAATGTACCTATCTCACGGTCCCTTGAGAAAATGTTGTTATGCTTTCCTATAGCTCATGGCTATATCTATCATGAATTTAGTGATAAATCCCCTTATTATCTGGTTGAGCCAATGATCCACAGGCTGTGCAATCTTATCTTATGATACCTCTAGTCTGCGCACTAACTATAGAGTCCACACTATCTGTTGATTGAGCTTATACCTTCCCTAGCTGTCCGTTAACCTCACGATCCAATCATACCGCTTTGAAGAGAAGGACACAAAGAATATCTCGTGGATTTCCGTATATACGTAGCAATCCAGCCACCTCTTCTCCGGTATCTGCGGAGTTCTGTTTTCCTATGCCATGAACTCTTGAAGTTTCTGATCCAACCACCCTTCAATTTCCTTCTTCGTAGGGTTCCAATGTTCTGATGTCAAACAACCCTTAGGTAAATCCCTGATCTAGGTGGATCTTTAGGAACACACTGGATAAAGAGGGCTTATGAATGCTCAAAAATCAAATTCATCGGAATGACTTTGACCTAGGACCAAATCATAGATCTCGTTGTCCTGATTGTAGAGGTGCGAACGGTTCGTCAAAATGAGCTCGTATGTGAAAGAGAGAGCTCTTCAAAGTTTGACATGACAAGGGAAAAAGTGGGGCACACAGTGTGCTGCATAGCATCCCAGTAAGAAAGTGGGACCCACATGGCAACCCATCAACCATTCACACATGCAACCCATCATTGACCTCTTGCACCTGCAAAAGACACAAAAAAAATCAAAACATATCAAAACCAAAATTATTTTTATATTAACCAAACATCAAAAAGGTTAATATATAATATTGGTTATTATATGGTAAAATTAATACATATGGTTATTACCATATGACAAAAACCAATAAACAAAATGTTAAAAAAGGAAAGTTTTGAAAAAAGAGCAAAAAAACAAAGCACGTGGGATCTAAGTGGATATACCATATGGCTATATAGTATGATATAAAACCAACTTCAAAAAATATGTTATTAATGGTTGGTGGAAGGAAACGTAATAGTATGTGGTCAGTGGATTGGGTGGTGGGCCGGCCCTTGGGGCACAGTCCCAACCACCCCAACCAACATACAAAAAATACCTATGTTAAATAAAACCACTAGAGTTTGGTAAAATGGTGGATGGCAATGCATTAAACGACGGGAGGTGTCACTCCCCCAATTCCTTTTTCATTAAATTGGCTGGGTGCGGCACCGCCTAAGTAACCAACATCTTCCATTGTTAACTTACTTTGCAAACTATGCCTTAACATTCATTATAAACATGAATAACATAATAATGTGCAGAAACCATTATTATAAGAACATGATAAAATAACAACATGAACACAATCATATGCAATAGAATTCTTTTATTATATATGAAATATTTGTACAATGGCCGGGAGATAGGCTCCACCAGCATTTCACCCGAGTTGGGCACCCACCCATGCTAGAGCACACAGTGGTCTTGCCTCAACCCCAAATCAAAATACAATACAACAACACACAACCAAGTTTCCTTTGTCGAACAGGCGGGCGCACCCGTGCACGACCCACACCCAACACAACCCAAACTCGTTTACACCCTTCGGTGGGCAGGCACCCTTGCATGCCCACCACCCGCACCTTCAACCGTCGTGCCAAGTCTCAAACCCGTGCTCGAAAACTGGGTGCATCTCTTGCACCTTTACTGCGGCTATCTCCCACTCGCACTTTTCTTGTTGAAGACCGAAGAGCAATGTTCGACGATGAAAATGCCATCTTCGTTCGCTTGTTTATACTCCTCCTTGCATGGAGGTCACACCCTCGATCGACCCTTCCACAACCTCCAACCAAGATGTCCTCAAACGATAAGTAATGCTAACATATGGTTAGCTCGCCCTCCATTTGCTATGCTACTTGGTCGGCTTCATGACGAGCTTCCCTCGACTCGCCCATATAAACATGAACGCCAACTCACCTATACACTATGTATTTCACCCTTGGTCGTTCACGCTGAGTTTTCATGCCTTCGTCGCATCGCATGGCGGAAGGAGCTCGCACCCGGTTGCGTGATGACCGTTGGACGTTACATCCTCCCCCACTTGAAATCATTGTCGCCCTCGACAATCCCGACTGCCTCAGTATCTTCTGTTCATACTTCGCAATCTTCTTCTTCCATCTCCAAAGTGAGTCCTTCAATTCCCAACTTTCTTCTTCCCGTGCATTCTTCCATCTGACAAGATACTCCCGTTTCATGTGGCAACCAATACCTATAGTTAGTTCTGAAGCTTAAAACCTTATCCAACTCTAATCCTGGCTTGTCCACAATCTCGGCTGGTCCTCTCGGCAGTTCAACTCTTTCTAGATGATTAGCATCAAGTCTGCATCTCTTCAACTGACTCATGTGAAAAACTGGATGTTTCATGTGCATATGGTGCGGAATCTCTAGCTCATAAGCAACTTACCCCACTCTTTTCTTCACTCGGAATGGTCCCTCATACTTCCGTGTCAGTTTGCTCACAGTCCCCTTGGCTGGCTGAAACTGCTCCCCAGTAATCCTGAGAAACACCATATCTCCCACACTGAAGTGCGCATCCCGTCTTCCTCAATCAACATATTTCTTCATTCTCCTTGAAGCATCATGCAAGTGCAATCGTGCCAACTCCAAGGTCTCCTCCCAATCCTTCATGAACTTCTTTGCATGAGGACTCCTCAAAAAACCTCTTCTCACTACGATATGTGGTGCTACCGGAATCTGCCCATTTACCAACTCAAATGGACTATACCCCGTCGCAGAACTCTTTTGAATATTATAGCTAAACTGAGTAATATCCAAGAGTTCAAGCCAATTCTTTTGATAATCCGTCACATAATGTCTCAAGTAGTCCTCCAACAATGCGTTGATCCTCTCGGTCTGTCCATCTGTCTGTGGATGGTAACTCGAACTCATCAACAACTTTTTCCTGACTAACTTGAACAATGTGGTCCAAAATCTGCCTGTAAAACACGAATCTCTATCCGACACAATGCTCAATGGCATCCCCCAATACTTCACTATGTTCTTAAAGAACAACTCCGCAGTTCGCTCGGCTCCACAAGGCATCTTTGTAGGAACAAAGACAGTGTACTTGAAAAAACGATCAACCACGACCATAATCCCATTATGCCCCTAAACCTATGGAAACTAAGTGATGAATTCCATCGAGACACTCATCCATGGCCTCTCAGGAATCGGTAAAGGCTGCAACAGTCCTCCTTGTCTCTGATTATCTGATTTGTCCTACTAACAAATGACGCATGTATGTACATACTCCTCTACATCCTCTTGCATATTCTCCCATAAGAATCCTCTCTCTAACAATGCCAAAGAATGATGCTGCCCTAGGTGGCCAGCCCATGGATAATCACGGCACTCCTTCAAAAGGTGCCTCCTGAGTCCAGATGACTTTGGAAGATAGAGTTAGTTTCCAAAGAACGAGAACCCGTCCCAGAGAAAGAACTTTCGTGTCTTCCCCTCCTTTATCTGCTTCACTATATTCTGTGCCAAAGTATTGGTTTCAACACTTTCCTTGAGCTTATTCTGCATCTCTTCTGACATATAAATTCGACTCCCACTCCTTGTTACCTGGTCTTCACCTTACAATGCTGCAAGTTTTCCTTTCCTGCTAAGGGCATCTGCTACCGGATTGTGCCTTCCTGGTCTATACTCAATAGTCATGTTGAACTCTGCCAAGAAGTCCTGCCAATGAGCTTGCTTCATAGAAAGCTTCGGTTATGATGCAAAATAACTTGCTGCAACATTGTCAGTCTTGACAACAAACGTCTTCCCAATCAGGTAATGCCTCCACACATGAAGACAGTGAATTATTGTAGTCATTTCCTTCTCATGAATCGGATACCTTCGTTCTCTATCCTGCGACTTCCAACTCTCATACGCCACCGAATGCCCATCTTGCATAAGAGCCCCTCCTATGGAAAAATCTGAAGCATTAACGTGTACCTCAAATGGTCTCTCGAAGTTAGGCAACTCCAGTATCGATGTTGTAACCATCCTCCTCTTCAAGTCATCAAATGCCTTCTGACATTTATCCGTCCAATCCCACCTCTTGTATTTCTTTAATAGGTCTGTCAGTGCCGATGTTACCTTGGAGTACCCCTCTACAAATTTCCGTTGGTAGTTGGTCATGCCCAAGAACACCCTCATCTCATGGACATTCTTCAGTTTGATCCAGTCCTCGATTGCCTCCACTCTATTCGGCTCCATCCGTATGTACCCTTGACCAACAATATGCCCAAGGAAGGGAATCTCGGTCTGAGCAAACACACACTTAGATTTCTTCAAGAACAACTGATTTGCTCTCAGTGCCTCGAACACCATCGCCAAGTGCTTCTTATGATCCTCCATGTTGTCACTGTACACCACTATATCATCCAAGTACACTACTACAAACGAATCCAAGTATGGTCATAGGACATCATTCATCAAAGTGCAAAACATAGCAGGAGCATTGCACAACCTGAATGGCATAACAAGGAACTCAAAGCTACCATACCTTGATACTATCGCGGTCTTCTTCTCATCTCCTTCAGCCATCCACACCTGATAATACCCATGCCTCAAGTCCAACTTGGAAAACACTCAGGCTTTCGCAAGCTTGTCAAAGCAATCAGCAACCAATGGCAAAGGATACATGTTCCTTACCGTCTGCTTGTTCAATGCATGGTAATCATAGCACACTCGTAGCTCATTTTAATCCTTCTTCCACTGGAACAATACCAAAGCTCCATAAGGGGACCTTGAAGGTCTGATGAAACCTGCATCAACTCACTCCTTTAGCTGTCATTTCAATTCCTCCAACTCAGGCCCTGACAATCGATAAGGTGCTTTAGCTTGGGGTTGCTTTCTTGGCTCAAGCTCAATGCTATAGTCCACTGCACGCCTTGGTGGAAGTTTCTTCAACAGCTCATCAGGCATCAAATCTGCCTATTTGGTCAGCACCTCAAAAATCTTGGCTGGAACAGGCGTCCCCACTCCATCGCCTTCTACTCCCTTGAAAATCACCGCATATGTCTCCATATCTGACTCCTTCATAGCCTTCTCCAAACTCAGTGCAGAAACATGTTGCACCTTGACTTCCCTCCTTTGCCTATGAGTGGGCAAAGTCCAAGTCTATTTCTATCCAATTGGCACCACCTCATCACAAAAGGGGACAACAATAGCCCTGTTGCCCTTCAACAAATCCTGTCTGAGTATCATATCAAAGTCGTTCATCTCCATCACTGTGAAGTCCAACTGACCCTTCCAATGTTTTATCTGCACAGGCACTTCGTGTGCCAAACCCGCCACTTTAGCTCTAGAGTTCACTGCCTTGACTTCCACATTTGATGGGAATATCATCAGCCCAACCTCTTTTTCCAACCATATCGTCATGAAGTCATGGGTGGCCCCCGTGTCCACTAGAGCTTGAATGGTCTTGCCATGAACCATCAAGTCTACAAAACCCAGACTGTTCATCCATGATTTCTCCATAACTTTTCCCTGCATACATATCTGTTCTCTGCATTCATCATCAAGCAATGGCTTCACCATCTATGAACCTGCTCTGATACCACCTTTCACGCCCCCAATTCTTTTTTCGTTAAATTGGCACGGTGCAGCACCACCTAAGTAACCAACATCTTTCATTATTAACTTACTTTGCGAACTACGTCTTAACATTCATTATAAACATGAATAACATAATAATGTGCAGCAACCATTATTATAAGAACATGATAAAACAACAACATGAACACAATCATATGCAAGAGAATTCTTTTATTATATATGAAAGATTTGTACAATGACCGGGAGCTAGGCTCCACCAGTGTTTCACCCGATTTGGGTGCCCACCCGTGCTAGAGCGCACGGTGGTCTTGCCTCAATGCCAAATCAAAATACAATACAAAACCACACAAATGAGTTTCCTTTGTCGAACAGGAGGGCGCACCCGTGCATGACCCGCGCCCAACACAACCTAAACTCATTTACACCCTTCGGTCGGCGGGCACCCTTGCATGGCCACCACCTGTACCTTCAACCGTCGTGCCAAGTCTCAAACCCATGCTCGGCAACCAGGCACATCTCTTGCACCTTTGTTGCAGCTATATCCCACTCGCACTTTTCTTGTTGAAGACCAAAGAGCGACGTTCGATGTTGAAAATGCCATCTCCGTTTGCTTGTTTATACTCCTCCTTGCGTGGAGGTCGCGCCCTTGGCCGACCCTTGCACAACCTCCAACCAACGCATCCTCAAACGATAAGCAATGCTAACATATGGTCGGCTCACCCTCCATTTTCTACGCTCCTTGGTCGGCTTCATGATGAACTTCCCTCAACTAACCCATATAAACATGAACGCCAACTCACCTATACACTATGTATTTCACCCTTGGTCGTTCATGCTAAGTTTTCATGCCTTAGTCGCATCGCATGGAGGAAGGAGCTGATGCCTGGTCACCCGATGACCGCAGGATGTTATAGGAGGGGCTAGGCCACTGAGGTGGGCCCAGCCACCCATGAATTTTAAACTGTTATTCAGAAACAATAACATGATATTTGTGGTGGCACAGGGTTTGACCCCCTGACCTCCTCCACACTATTTTAATAACTTACCAATTACACTACAACAAATTTTTTGGTAAATCTGCCCATGAAATTATTTAAGAATTCAATTTTTCCAGAGCTGAAGAGGGAGAAGGACTGCATGAATTTCGAGATAGGAGCATGCATAAATTTCGAGGCAGTTTAATAATTTTTTAATACGGGAACCATGAATTTTGAGGGAGGGAAAATTTTTCAGCTTCTCAGAAATTGACAAATTTTATATGGATTTTATACCCCTTGTCGCCACAAACACTATGGCACTATCCGATTTTCAATCTGAGTTCAGCATCTTCTAGTCGATTCTAGAATTCACGTGGAACCATGATTTCAGCAAAAATAGGGAGCAGAACCATGAGCCACGAAATTTTCCGACGGAGGTAAAATTTCATTTTGTCAATATGGTCGAGTTTATACTCGTTTTTCATGGTTTTCTATAGATATCACAATGGAGAGATCATATTTTACATCTGAGAAACGGATTTTCAATCTATCCCTAAAATAGAATCTTTGAGGAATCCCAAGGGAATCTAAAAGATTCCTTGGGGTCTAAATTTTCAAATTCTCAGAATTCAGATTTTGGACAGTATTCAACACTACTCAACACCACAAATCTGATGGTGTATTCAGATTTGTCTTTCTGTCATTTATTCTTTTAGCCACTTTTCTAAGTGCCAGTGCAGATGTCCATCTTCATGTCTGAATAGTGTTCTTCTTGTGATCGATGTTGTGAGATCAATGTTTCAACAAGCTTCAGCACTTTGACAACCTTTGCTTCAAATGGCCCTTGGTTATGAGGTATATGATGTGTTCATGTACTTCTTCTTTCTACATTGTGTTGTACAGATCCATGATTGATGTTGATGCAGGATCTTGTTTATTACATGTTGTCATGATTCATTGCTTGCTTTGATGTGGAATCTTCTATATGATGTACTTGTTGTCATAACTCTTTATGTTATGCTTTGATATCCCTTGTTGTATGTTGTTGGGATACTCTTGTTGTCTTCATGGATGTGTTTTTTCTTTGACATCTATTTTGTGCCATGTTGGCAGGATGTGCACCATGCTTGTTTTTGTGTCATACTGATAGGAGTCTTTTGATTGAGATTTCTAGATGTGGAACATCTCTTAGAGTCACTCCTGCATGAGGGAATTCTTCCTTGTATGATCGAGACATCATCTCTACGCACATCATCTTTATTGATAACACATAATGCGACGACATACACCATCTTCACACCGGGGCCTGGAGATGTGGTCCCTCTTGGACAAACTCCATTATCAACGACTTTTTTTCTCATGTGCTGATGATTGTTATGTTCCTCTTCCTTACAGTCTATAGTTGTATTTGTTATTGTTCTTTTAAAATGCAATTTAACACATCATGAAAGTAAAAGGTCTTGGAAAGGTCCTTCTTCACATCCGGACTTGGATCAAGTGGTATTAGAGCGGTCTTTATGTGTATGCGAATTGGAGTGTGAACAATGGAACCTAAAGCAATAGAGAATGAAAGAGCAATGTACGAGACCATGGTCAACATTTCAAAGAGAGTGGAAATCATGTATAAAACTCTACAGAAAGAGACAAAGGAAAAGGAGCGATTGCAGCTTCAGTTGCAAGCCACAGAAGAGGCCATGGAAGAACTGAAGCAAAACAAACATAATCTTCAAATAGAGAATGATGAATTGAAGATGCACCTACATGAAGAGAAAGAGGAAAAACAAAGCTTGCTAAAACAGTTGCAAGCAAAGGGCGAGGCCTTGGAAAAGCTGTAGCGTGACTCATGTGAGGTAAAATGTTGTTCTCCATCTTCATGTATGTTTCTGATGATGATTTCGCTGTGTTTGAAAATCACACCACAGGAATTAGTCCAAACTATTGAAGAGAATGGGGTATGAAGGAAAAGGCTTGGGTGTTAATGGCCAAGGCATTGTCAACCCCATCAAAGTAGATAAATTACCTCGTCAAGTAGGACTTGGGTATGTCAGGAAAGAAGTTTGGGAATGTGCTGAGATAGTTAGCGAACCACCAATAACAGATGATGAGCAGCCCTCATCAGTTCTTTCCAAATCGAAAGAGAAGGTAAAAGATGTTGATTTCCTTTTGATTTAATATTCTCATAGTATGATGTCTATTGGAGATGTGGACATCCCAGTTACAGGGACAAATATGAGGCTCCTTACAAAGACAAGGCACAAGGAGAAAGACCTTGGTGCTAACAATGAAGGTATCATTCAACCTTTGGAGGTTGTGCATGAGCATCGATTTGCAGGCTCGATATACACCAGGGGAGAGTGCTCAAAGGTGTCATAGTTGTCTGAGACATCATCGAGGAAAGATTGATGGGAAAACATCCCCATCATCCCATAGCAGTTTCCATCATAGGGAGAGAGCTAAGGCAAGCTCTCATCGCCATGTTGACATCAAAACAACAAAGGAAGGTATAATCACTTTCAATCTTTGATCGTTAATTTTGATTGTGATCATGTTTTTAATAATGAACAAAGATCAAGGCATTGGAAAACATGTACTTTTTGTGGTTTACCTAACCATACCTCTTCCAAGTGTTGGAAAATAATGGCAGCATTCATGAGGCATTAAAGACCCTCTCAATAGCATTAAAAGAAATAGGTTAAGTAGATATTGAGGAAGAATGCCTACTGTAGCCATTGTGACAGAAATGGCCATTATAGAGCCACTTGTTGGAAGCTCCACCCATAGCAGCGCCTTAAAGACAAAGAGTTGGTGCATGAAGCAGGTGAAGCAATTGTTCGACAATCAAAATCACCATAAGGAGGTGACCCATTCACCTTGATCAGTGAAAAATGGCTTTTAGACATGTTTTTGTTTCATGGTCATTCTTTTGTAAATCATTTGTTTCATTTTAAAGTGTAAAAGTGGTGATGTGTTTCCATCACTTGGTCAACAACAATGATGTCCGATCATGTTGAGTCATATTTTGAGTTGCATGTTAAAACTCTGAAAGTGATGTTATGTTTCCATCACTTGTCAAAACAATAATGTTTGGCCTTATGATTGTAAATTGTGTGTTGTAGTGATGATGTGTTTTCCATCACTTTTTGAAGTAACCATGATGGGTTGGCCTTGTTGTCATAGCTAGAGTATTACATCCATCTTGTTGTAAACTTGATCACCAAGTATGTGTTATAAACTTGTGGCAAGTATGGGACATTTGGTTCTGTAGTTTGGTCATGTCATTCAAAGTATGTCATTTGCAAACAATGTACTACAAGTTGTAGAATTAGCAGGTGTTGGTTCATCGTTTAAGGCTCCGAAGAACAAAGGTGAAGGAGATGGAAGTGAGACCTTTTCAAGACACTTGTGATGCAGATAGGGTACAGATAGAGATGTAGATTATTGTTCATGATTTTGGAGGACCAAAAGCTCCTCAGTGGGGAGGATTGATCTAGGTGGATCTTCACGAACACATAGGAAAAACAGGGCTTATGAACGCTCAAAAATCAAAGTTATCGAAATGACTTCGACCCAGGACTAGATCATCGATCTTGTCATCCTGATAGCAGAGGTGCAAACTGTTTGTCAAACCAAGCACATATGCGAAAGATAGAGTTCTTCAAAGTTTGACATGACAAGGGATAAGTGGAGCCCATAGTGTGCCACATGGCATCCCAGTAAGTAAGTGGGACCCACATCATAGCCCATAAACCATTGACACATGGCAGCCCGTCATTGACCTCTCGCACCTGCATAAGAGACAAAAAAAAAATCAAAACATATCATAACCAGAATTATTTTTATATTAACTAAACATCAAAAAGGTTAATATATAGGATTGGTTATTATATGGTAAATTAATACATATGGTTATTACCATATGACAAAAACCATTAAACAAAATGTTAAAAAAGGAACATTGTGAAAAAAGAGCAAAAAAACAAAGCACATGGGTTTTAAGTGGTTATAACCATATGGTTATATAGTATGATATAAAACCAACTTCAAAAAATATGTTATTGGTGGTTGGTGGAAGGCAACGTAATGGTATGTGGTTAGTAGATTGGGTGGTGGGCCGGCTCTTGGGGTACAGACCCAACAACCCCAACCAACATACAACAAATACCTATGTTAAATCAAACCATGAGATTTTGGTAAAATGGTGGATGGAAATGCATTAAACGACAGGAGGAGAAGGTACAAGGCAGGCTGCCCAAGGTGGGACCATCTACCCATGACTTTTAAACTGTTATTCAAAAATAATAAGATGATATTTGTGGAGGGGCAAGGTTTGACCACCTAACCTCTTCCACACTATTGTAATAATTTACCAATTACACTACAACAGATTTCTTGTTAAATCCGCCCCTGAAATTACTTAAGAACTCATTTATGCCAGAGTTGAGGAGGGAGAAGGACTAAATGAATTTTGAGACAGGCGTGGGCACAGATTTTGAGGTAGTTTAATAATTTTTTAATACAGGAACCATGAATTTTGTAGGAGGGAAAAATTTTCAACTTCTCAGAAATTAACAAATTTTATATTGATTTTACACCTCCCGTCGTCGTGAACATGATGGTGCTATCCGTTTTTCAATATAAGACCTGCATCTTCTAGTCAATTCCAGAATGCATGCGGAACCATGATTTTAGTGAAAACAGTGAGTGGAACCATGAGCCATGAAATTTTCCCAAGGAGGTAAAATTTCATTTTGTCAAATTATGGTCGAGTTTATACTTGTTTTTCATGGTTTTTCACAAGGATCACAATGGCGAGATCAGATTTTACATCTGAGTAATGGATTTTCAGTCCATCTCTGAAATAGAATCTTTAAGGAATCCCAAGGGAATCTAAAAGATTCCTTGAGCTCCAAATTTTCAAATTCTTAGAATTTAGATTTTGGTTAGTCAATTTAGTACTACTTGACACCACAAATCTGATGGTGTATTCATATTTGTCTTTCTCTCATTTATTCTTTCAGTCACTTTTCTAAGTGCCTGTGCAGATGTCCATCTTCATGCGTAAATAGTCTTCTTCTTGCAATCGATGTTGTGAGATCGATGTTTCAGCAAGCTTCAGCAATTTGACAACCTTTGCTTCAGATGGCCCTTGGTTGTGAGGTATATGATGTGTTCATGTACTTCATCTTTCTGCATTATGTTGTATAGATCCATGATTGATGTTGATGCAGGATGTTTTTTATTACATGTTGTCATGATTCCTTACTTGCTTTGATGCAAAATCTTCTATATGATGTACTTGTTGTCATAAATCTTTATGTTATGCTTTGGGATCCCTTGTTGTATGTTGTTGGGATAATCTTGTTTTAGTCATGCATGTGTTTTTGCTTTGACATCCCTTTTGTGCCATGTTAGCAGGATGTGCACCATGCTTGTTTTTGTGTCATACTAATAGGAGTCTTTTGATTGAGAGTTCTAGATGTGGAACATCTGTTAGATCCACTCTTGCATGAGGGCATTCTTCCTTTTATGAGCAATACATCATCTCTGTGTATATCAGTTTTATTGACAACACATAATGCAACGGCCTACACTGTCTTGACACCAAGGCCTAGAGATGTAGTCCCTCCTAGATGAACTCTGTTATCAATGACTTTTGTTCTCATGTGCTGATGATTGTTATGTTCCTCTTCCTTACAGTTTGCAGCTGTATTTGTTAATGTTCTTTTAAAATGCAATTTAACACATCACAAAAGTAAAAGGTCTTGGAAAAGTCCTTCTTCACAGCCAAACCTAGATCAATCCTGGTCCTGGCAACAAAACCATTTGTTGGCTTGTTGGGGCCTGACCCAGGTTCAGAATTTATTTATCCAAACAAATCTTGAAACTATTGGCCCTTTCGGCAATAGTCGATGGTGCGTGGACTGAGGTCTCACCCGAGGTAGTATGTGAGGGTGCTAGAACTAGGTTTCCACAGCCTAGGGATGTCTTTATGAAGTTTGGGAAGTTCGTGAACCAATCCTGTATGCTTGCACTGCTCTGTGCAGTCGTCTGATTGTCGTATAACTCTGTAAAGGGCGCGCAGAGGTGTTGTCTAGATCATTTATCCTTACTATGTTATTATTGTAGATCTAACTTAATTTTGTGGGCCCAATAGTCTTATCAATCATTCTATCATTCATAACAAGTGCATGCAATTATAAACTATAAAGAGATGCATAAGACTATAACAAAAGCATAAACACACACATCTATAAGTAGATGCACAATATTTCAGAATCAACTTATCTTTTATTAACTTTTGTTCCATTACAACCCCAACTCTGCCCTGTGCACTCAGCTGCAAGGGTTTCTGCACACAGCTGCGGACTTTACCAGGCCTCTGTGCACACAGCTACAGAGCCTTTCCTTACTACTACAACCCAACACTCGGAATTACAGACTCTAAATGAAATCCTTATTCAAAATCCCATAACCCTTCAGATCAAGCCTAACCAAAAACTAACTTCTACACTTAGAGCCTCGCTCTATTTATACATTCCCATGGTTCACGGACCATGGGTAGGCCGACACATTCTATATTAAATTACAATATTTTAGGGCAGACAAACCTAGACTCTTGTTCTATGTGCCCACATTTCACGGGGTATTACATTACTTTTGATAGAAATTCGGGCTACAAGCCCCAAAAATCCGCTATGGGGGGGTCCGCTACCTAACATGTACTACTGTAATATTTGTCTAGATTAATATAAAACTCCATGTTCTTCTGATCTTGATGTGTAAAATCCTTTAGTAGTTAAAGGTGATGTGAGTAAGGGAGGGCTCCCTTTACTCACAACTCAAACAGTTGCAGATTTGAGTTTCTTTTACTTATTTTTCATGTATTGACAAATTATGACACATCTTTTGTTTCTCTTTTCTAATTTGTAGTTGCGCATATATGATGGTTAAATGGTGAAGCTTATTTGATGAATATGTTTGGAATTATTTGATCAAGCCTTATTTTACATTGTAAAATGTTGAATTGGTTTAATTGTTGTTTGTTTGAATGATAATTTTTTTCTGATCAACATCAACAATTTTAGGTGTTGTAGGCGGATGATTAAATCTACTCCATAGACTTTACTGCTAAGTGTTGATGAGGAAAAGATATATTGAAGTTGTGTGTGTGTGATTTTGTTTAGAAAAAAACTTAAACTACTAGCCTGCATATAATGTGTGCAACATCTCATAAGGTTGCCTACCCTTGGTTGATGATTTATGTCTATCAAATTATGTCTATAATTTACCCTAACATTTTGGCATCGTTGTAGGGGAGGTGCAAAGGAATGATACTAAAAGTGTTTTAGTGCAATTTATTTTTTTCTGAGTTTTCTTAGGACTAGGGGAGTCGAAGTGGTAAGACATGGGGTAAGGCCTACATACCTGCAGAGATCAGAATTTTCCAAATCCATGTCCTGATAGTTTGGTAAGTAGAAGTTTTGAATTTTTTATAAATAGGAGACAATATAAATTTTCAAATATTTTTAGTGGTGGTGTGAGCACCACTTCATTCACTAATAAAATGGAAGGGAACAAGAAGTTTGTAAAGAATAAGGTAAAGGAGTTGAGTGAACCTGAACCGAGGACTGATAGTTCTGAATAGGGATCAAGAGTTGATCCTAAGTAGATCAATACACCCATAGTAGAGAATAATCCTTATGTTAGAGAATCCTTTGTTGCTGCTCATCTAGAATGTCCTCTTACTAAGGGGATGCCATCTTTTCTTTGTGGTTAATGTGAAGAGGAATTCCTCTTCAATCCTATTCAAGAGCTAGAGTTCTAGACAACTGACTTTGAAGGATTTGTAGCTCACCAGGGTCCCACTCCCTTTTGGTTTGATATGGCTCATCTAGAGGGTACTGGCACTATAGATGGGAGCTATAATGAGAAGGAAGAGGAACCAATTACATTTGAATTTCCTATCAAAGATTATGTTGGGGCAAGTCAAATGAATAACATTCCTCCCACTGCTTTGCCTAATGTTCATGGTACCTCTAGTGAATATCCTAATGCCTTCTTATTTGAGTTTGATTATTTTGCACAAGCTACGATTATTCTTAACATGCTCAAAAATTGATGTTGTTTCCTACCACATTTAAAGATGTAGCTGTCAAATGGTTCATGGAACTGACTCCAAATTCCATTTTGACATGGGATGACATGAAGAAGGTGTTCCGAAAAAGGTACTAGGATTATTGTAAAACCAGGTACATCAGAGAAGAAATATTTGGCATGACCAAGAAGGAGGAGAAAATCCTGGAGGACTTCTTGGAAAGATTCCATTATAATTTGCAAATATCCAAGATGAACCATCTGAACAAGGAAACCTTGAGAAAAATTTTACTAAATGCCATAAGACTGGAATATCTTGAGGTTTTTAACTTGATGGGAGCAGGTGATGTATCAAACTTGAGTTATGATGATGTGTGTGAGTTGTGCTGATGATATTCGAGGGGAAATTCTAAGGTTGGGATAGGATCAAGAGATACTTCTTCCAGATTCACCAAATCACATGCATGGACTGTAGTAACCAGAGTTGAAATGGGAAATTTATTTGAAAATTTTAAAACTAACATTCTTAGCACTTTGTCTTCACAGTTGGATGTTTTGCAAGCTAAGAAGAAACAAGAGGAAGTGGAAAAGGCCCTCGTTGTGTTCTACTCCAAATGTAGAAAAAACATCCCTTGAGGGAATGTCCTACATACAGTATAGAGGTATGCTGAATTTGTGAGGCTAATCATTCTATTGATAAATGTCCTTCTCTTCTAGAGATTAAAGCATCATATCTAGCATGTCAAGAAGTTGTCAATGCACTCTATGCAATGGCACCTCAAAAGCCATGGCAAACACATCCTACAGGTATGTCACAACAAAATTTTTGATCTACTTATACCCATAATTAGATGTGGAACATTCCAATGCCTTGGCATCCCTGACCTCCACAACAACCCTAGCAAGGGAATTTTCCTTACCCTGTTGTACCAAATTATCCCCCTCAAAATTTGTATTCACCACAACCCATACCATGACAAATGGTTCAGCCACAATAGCAGCAACTTTAGTTGCATGCCCCACCAAATCAACCATGTCCCACACGACTTCCTACCCAGCCAATATCGAATCCCAACAATAAAGTCATCTAATCTACTCATAATATTGGAGTGGCCACTTATCCCACTTTTCCTACCTATTGTATTGCACCAAAGCCTCTGCAGGAAATTTTTGTTCCTGTGCTGCAACAATTTCCTGTGTCACTGCAGGAAATTAAACTCATATAAGGAAAAGTCGTGACACAGCCCAGAAAAATTGAAAATATTATAGAGAAAGACACTCTGGACACACCTAAAGTAGAAAACACACAAGAACCAACAAAACAAACCATTCCAGAGTCACAAGAACCTTCCTCTCCCCATATTGTCCAACCTCCTTTTCCAGAAAGGTTGGAGATGAAAATAAAATAGCCTGACTTTGATCTTGTGTCTGAACTAAGAAACATATACATTAAGATCACGTTACTACAAGAAATTAACGATATCTAGATTTATGCCAAAAAAATGAGGGAGCTATGTATCAAAAAACTGAGGCATAAGAAAGAACCCTCCACAATTCAAGTAGGTGGGAAACTTGCAAGTATATTTACACCAGATTTGCTACTAAGAAATATACTGACCTTGGAATCCCTTTGGTTACCACCTTTATTAATGGGTCTCCGATAAGAAACACTTTAATCGATTTAGGTGTAGCCATCAATGTGATGAAAATGGAGAAATTATCCCATGTAGGATCCTTTGACTTACATCCTCCTCCTACCATGTTAAAATTAGCAAATAGGTCTAAGGTAAAGCCATAGGGTATATTAGAAGACATTTTCATTTCATTGGATTCCTAGGAGTACCTTGCAGATTTTTATGTTCTTCAACCTAAGACCAACCTGGGAGGGAATCTTTTGATCTTGCGGAGAGCTTGGTTAGCTACAACAGATGCTTACATAGGTTGTAGGTCTGGAAACATGACCGTCACTCATGGGGCTGAAACTAAACACATCAACCCATACCCCCTACCAAATCCCTCTTAAATTCAGAAAATAATCCTTCGGATGATGAAGAACATAATTCAAAAAATTTTCACCCATTGTTTATTATATCCCAAACCATGATCCTTAAGGAAAATATAGAAGAAAATATGATAAATTGTTATATTTCTAATCCTGATTTTTCACAGCATTTAGAAGGGTAGTCTAGTCCTAATATAGATATCACTTCTGACCTGCAAAAATATTATAAACATAGTACAATAGCTAAATTACATTCAACCCTCTTATCTACATTCCCTTCATATTCAATGACTGAATGTGGAGGTAAGGTAATTGAAAATTTTCTAGGAAAAACTCTAAATATCAATTTTGCCTTGACTCTTGAACATGAGAAGCAATTAATTGAGACAATGAAAGACTTTTTAGACACATTTGCTTGGGAATATACATACATGAGGGGTATTCACCCATACACATGCATTCATCATATCTACATAGGGGGAGATGCCAAGCCTATAAGGCAACCACAAAGAAGAATGAACCCCGCTTGAAGAGAAATTGTAAAAAATGAACTGTAGAAATTGTAAAATGTAGGGTTCATTTATCCTATTTTATACATCCAATGGGTATCCCCACTGGTTATCATCCCAAAAAGCAATGGTAAATGGCGAGTGTGTGTATATTATAGGTAACTAAACAAAGCTACATTAAAATATCACTTTCCCTTTCCTTTTATAGACCATGTGTTGGACACTTTAGCAGAGAAGAAGTATTTTTATTTCCTAGATGGGTTCAGTGGGTACAATCAAATTAGGATAGCTCCAAAGGGGCAGGAGAAGATGAAATTCACATGTCCTTGGGGTATCTATGAATATAAGGTAATACCATTTTGTTTATGCAATGCACTAACCAGATTTCAAAGGGTGATACTTGGTATTTTCTCCGATAGCTTGCATGATTGCTTAGAGGTTTACATGGACGATTTTACAATGATGGGTTATACTTTTGAAGAACATTTACATAATATTAGGATCATTTTGTAGAGATGTAGAGAAACTAATATTTGATTGAGTAATTAAAAATGTTTTATGATTATGGCCGAGGGTATCGTTTTGGGTCATCATGTTTCTGTTGTAGGAATTAATGTTGATCCAGCTAAGATCAAAGTAACTGTAAAGACACCCCCACCAATGAGTCAAAATGGAGTTCAAAATTTACTTGGAAATGAAAGCTACTACAGAAGGTTTGTTGAGAATTTTACAAAGGTCGCCTCACCATTGTTTAAATTATTGACTAAAGAATCCGAATTTCATTGGAGTGATGAGTGTCAAGCTGCATTTGATACACTTAAGGAAAATATTTTTTCATCACCTGTCTTGAGAGATCTAGATTGGCAATTTCCCTTTCATATTTCCATGAATGCCTCTGATTCAACTATAGGAGTGGTATTGAGCCAAAAGGAAAATCTCGTAACCCATGCTATCTATTTTGTTAGTAAAAAATTAACTCCTACAGAACTCAATCGCATCATAACTAAGAAAGAGTTCTTTGTTGTATTTTATGATATTAAAAAGTTTAGATATTAGATAACTGGTTACGAAGTTTTTGTACATCCTACTCATTCTTCTATTCTATATCCCATGAAAAAACAATCACTAATGGTAGGATTGCTAGGTGGCTTTTGTTGCAGCAAGAATTTGACATCATGGTACTGGACAGGCCGAGAAAATAAAATTAGGTAGTTGATTTCCTATCTAGGCTCAACCATGTAGGTGAGGATATTCCTTTTAATGATAGATTTCCCGTTGAGAATTTGTTTGCTATTTCTTTCAAAACACCTTGGTTTGCAGACATGGCCAATTACCTTGCTACACGAAAGTTACCACTCTACTTCACATCTAGTTAGAAAAGAGAATTATTAGAAAAAGTGTTGATTACTCTTGGATAAAAGAGACCTCTTTTTCACTACACCTGATTTGATTATTCACAGGTGTCTTAGAGAGGATGATATATATGATATATTGAGAGCTTGTCACCATGAGCCTCGTGGAGGACATTTCGCAGATAAGTCTATAGCCTATATGATCCTCCGATCAAGTTACTACTGGCCAAGTCTTTTCAAATATGCAAAGGAGTATGTTCCTAAATGTGATAGTTTCCATAGAATAGGGTGACCTGTTCAAACAAATGAAATTCCTTTATAGCCATAATTTCCCATAGAACCATTCGAGAGGTGGGCTATTGATTTCGTAGGTCCCATCAATCCTATTTCCAAAGGTAAGAAGTCTGTTTTAGTCTATACTGCTTATGTTACAAAATGGGTGGAAGTGAGAGCATTACCAAGAGCAATGGAGAAATTAGTGGCATAATTTCGTTTTTATGATATTTTTGTAATATTTGGGGTACCAAGGGAAATTTTTATTGATCAGGGTAATCGGTTTGTGTCAAAGCTTATGCAGGGAATTGTATAGAGATATCAAATTACTCATCGTAATTCCACCCGTTACCATCCACAGGCCAATGGGAAGGTGGAATCAATAAATAAGGTGTTGGATATTATCCTGACTAAGAAGGTGCAATTACATAAGAAGGATTGGTTTGATTGACTTCCTGGGGCATTATGGGCCTGCATGATCACATGGAGAAACACCATCGGCTTCTCTTCATATGAATTGGTCAGAAACCTTAATGAAGCACAACAACAGAGAATCCTGCAGCTTAATGAGTTGGAAGAGATTAGGCGGCATGCTTTTCCACATATGGATCTAATCCAACAACAATGTGCTAAATAGCATGACAGATACATTAAGAAAAAAAGTTTAGAGAGGGATATTGGGAATTGTTGTTTGATTCAAAATTTAAGAATTTTGAAGGGAAATTTAACACATATTGGCTTGGCCCCTATGAAATTGAGAAAGTTTTTGATAATGGATCTGTTCAGGCTAAAACAATTGATGATGGAAATGTTACCTTCTTAGTGAATGGGCATAGACTCAAGCTATATCAGAAGCCCCAATATAAGGAGGAATATTTGGAAGAGATTGTGAAGAAGAAAGAGATGGAAATTGTGGGAAATCGAGTCATTCCTTTCACTACCTCTTCTTGCTCTTCTTCCATAATAAACTGAGCTTACTTTGTTCCTTATCATGCTCAGTAAACAATGAGAGGAATTTCTACTAGGTATAGTTTTATTCCTTTTTCTGACCCAAATGGAATAATTATGGAAAGGGAGCCCCTTTGGAGTCTTCTTTTTCATTATTTTATACTCTCTAAAATTTGAATATGGCAAGCATGAACTACCCTAGGCTTGTTAAAATCACAAGAGAGTTTATCCTTTGGGATCCTCAAAATAAATTATGGTTTCTTGTGTTGGGCTGATGTGGGATCTCTCAAGGCCCTCCTTCCAACAATCTTGGCCCATCGACATCAACAAATTATATGGGTTCAAGATTAAAGATGTCTTGAAGCTTGTATACCTTAATGATAGATTATCTTGTCAATAAAAATGGAGATTCATCATGGCTCCTTGAGTACTAGATCCTCTAGGGGGTTCAAGAACAACTCATACATTCACACCTGATAGGATGCATTGGATGTACCTTGGTCCTCACTCTCACTAATGGTGATGGACCTCATGTTGATTAACACCTGACCTTAATGGTTGGTAATCCAATCATATCACTGCACATTCGACCTCAACACCTATATTCATGTGTAGTAAACTCTAAAAAAAAGAGGAGAACATGGTTTCCTACAGAGAAGTTCAACAGATCCATTTCCTACAACAAATAACTTATTTCCTGAAGAACGAATTTCAAGAATAACAGTATCCTAAAGAATATGGCAAGTATTTGTGGCACAAGTAAACTCTGAGTGTGGACACAAACAATTCTTCTAGTGCAAGAAAGTAGGTCCAGCCACAAACAAACAATCTATGGAAAATATCCTCAAGCTATATCAATTAAGAGGGCCTACCTCTTAGAATGTTATTCCGCTTGGTGATGTTCCTACTTCCTCACTCCATCTATCTTCTGTTTCCTTCATTCCAATACCTGAAACAAGAAAACAACGACAACAACAAACGTGACATCATGAAATATTGTATTCATCCTAATTAATAGGTCAAGGAACATTAAGCCATAAAGATGTAAAATGACACTTCATGTAGGAAATCAATCGATAGTTGCATTAATATAAATCAAATAGAGATTACAACTGGTGCCTTGATGTTGTTGGTCTCCTCCAACATATCCGGGATCCCACACTTCTGCTAGCACTTCATGGGTAGCCCCAAAAAATGGAAGTTCAAGGCCTCTTTCCCTCTAGTCTCAAACCAGACCAAAATCACATTATTCTCCCTCAAACACACTAGAAAGCTATAAGCTATAAATGACTTGTTGTTTATTCACACTTGTTCTATAAACTCCAACTAGCTTTTTCTTGGGAAAAGAAGAGGCTTATATAGCTTGAATGGATGGGAGATGGTTCCTCTCATCATGGGAGAAGGTATTGTCTCTTGAAGTTGTTCCATCTTAACAGGGGAAAGGAGCGCAAACTAATTTCCTTGGCTCTATCCAGCCCAACCATCTACCAGACTTTCATTACGAACCTTCTAGACATGGAAGCTTCATCTCCTTATTTAAAAAAACTTCCAAAAGAGGATTAACATGACTCGAAAAGGGCTCAGTCAATATGATTTGCGCGAGGGTTATTTGTAACCTTTGTAAATCAGTGCGAGGAGAAAACATGTCATTAGTGTTAGTCTTGTAAACTAGGATAGAAGGAAGATTCTTGGGAAATGATGAAAAGGCGAATTATTCTGCTCATGAAGAGGGACATACTCAGAGTTTCTTCATGATTGGAAAGCTTGTCAGGTACACTATAGAGGTCCTCCAGGATCATAGCTGGGGAGTATAGGGATAGTGACAAAATTCTATGTAAAAGATGCCCCCTAAAGCATGATGGCCTAATTAGAGTGGGGTGAAATTCTTTATAAGTGGAAGCAGGGAACTATAGTCTATCATCGAAAAACCTGTAATCAAACATAGATACATATACATCACTAAAAAATTCTAAATAATTATACATGAATCATGATATGGATACAACCATCCAGGGAATGATCATGTAAATGGATCCAAGGTATGGATGAAGCCATCCAACAGAAAGGATCATAATGAAACCAAGGTATGGTCGCAGCTACCCAATAATGAGAAGGATCACATATAACAACCCATGGTATGGTCACACCCATCCATATGAAAGAGCCATGTATATCAACATGACCATGTCAGATTGCCTCGCAATCTGGACTTGTGTAATCTTAGCCCAGGGTCTTGTGCTCTAAACAACCCAATCAATGTACGAATCCTAACATGTGAATGAATGTGTTGAAGTCAAACATGATAGGAAGTCGTTTGATTACTGGTCAATGATGTGAACCATTAACAAGCACGAGATAAACCACCAATAATGACAATGGCTCTCAAGGTACTAGCAGCACAACTCATAGAATTTGAATAGAGAAACAGATGTCAAACACCTATGAAATCACCCGATTGAAAGCCAATATTGTGAACTTGTCATTGAGTGCGAAGAACTTGCCATTAGGGCATGCAAGATCTAAGGTACTGGTAGCAAGTCTCTTGATTAGCTTCCTGGATAATGAGATGAAGTCGATAGGAAATGACCATGTCAAAGGAGGGCCATGATGTATCCCACATCATTGACACTAGACAAAGGGATGCAAATTATTTCATATGATATAGAGAATCTGGAGTAAGTGTGACTCTAGAAGGACTAACTTTTGAACATATCGGTAACACGATTCTGGAGTTTGGTAGTTGTAGATCCATAGGATCAGTGGTCATGAGGATGTGGTAGAGATCTAATGGAAGGAAAAAATGAGCAACCCAACCCAGGGAGGTCAAATGAAAAGGAGGATATCCCAACTTGACACGAAGCAAAAAGTGTCATGTTCAACAGTGAGGTACCCCATCTATTTTTTATCGCAAGCTTGAAGGGAATAACATATTCTTGCACTATAAGTTCATCCTTCGGATGAATCCGACCAAGTAATTTTAATGAGCACTAGGAAGGAGAAGCTCACATTTGTCATGGCGATGAGTCCAATGTCGCTTAATCTTTTAACGAGTCTGACAACAGTATAACTCGGTATCTTTTTCATGTTTAGAGATTTTGAAAAAGACACAGAAAATAAAACTCCACATGGTCCCTTTTCATATATTTGTGTCTTTCAAGCCCAAAAAGGTATAAAACAATGCTCGTGAGAATTACTTGACCATTTCAATCAAGGAGTACCTTTTTCATCAATAATGCATAGTTCTAGCGAGCCATGGATGTATAAGCCTTGTGAGCCACCGATGTATTTTGAGCACACATATTATTTTTTCAGGTTTTGATGTATGAAAAAAATTACTGACACACAAACACACACACACATATATATATATATATATATATATATGTATATATGTATATATATATATATATATATATATATATATATATATATATATATATATATATATAATATATATATATATATATATATCTATATATATATATCATATCTATATATATATATATATATATATATATATATATATATAATATATATATATATATATATATATATATATATATATATTATATATAATATATATATATATATATATATATATATATATTGCTTACTATGATACAAATGCTTTTATTTTTGGGTTGTTACATGTTTCGCAAATGTTTATCCAACACATAATTACCTAACACATTTGTTAATTTATTCATGTGTTGAGGAATATGGTGATATGTAATGTAATAAAATTTTCTCTCTAGAAGGCGAATACGTAGATACATTCTCAATATCTGAGGGTTTTTGATGGAATACTGCATGTTAAGTTGAAGTACAACAAGTTGTGAATCAATGTTGACAACCAATTCTCGGATGCCAAGAGCAATAGATTTTGACAATAATTCAATAACATTGATATAATCAGTGATGTTATTAGTTGTTCGACCTACACATATACCTTGAAGATCAATCAACTCATTGCGGGGGTCATAAATGGCCAGGCTGTGGATGATAGATTCAGGGTACTACAACAAACACGATCAAGGGAACCAATTTGAGGAGATGCTAACATCTGCAAAGCAGGCAGAAACATAATAAGTAGGAAATTTTCTTGCAAAATAACACACCAAACCACATTGTAAAAAAATGAATAACACACTATTGTACAAAAGTAACCATGAAATGTGACCTAAGAATAGTACTTTTTGAGGGATTCCATGATGAGACTTAGGTATTTAATCAACACAAGTGAAAACTGGAGTGTGATCGTTTACATGAAGAGTAAGTGTCGAATCAACCAAATAAGAGAATATAACTCATATAAGGATGTGCCACCATGCCCCCTGGGTGAGGGAGGGTTATGAGTCATAAGATGACAAACCCATTGTAATAATGGGCAATCAGTAAAAACTCGTGTGGGCAGGAAAAAACTAAATCTATGAAGAGCTAAAGGTGCCCCTAGTTGAAAGATCTTGACAATTTCAGAAGAAACTGACATGCCAATAGGTAGCGGAAAAGAGAGCTTCTCAAGGCACATAGACATGACGACTGGGCTAGGCAAGAATGAGGAATGATGATGATTGCCATTCCAAGGCACTTCCTCCAGAGACATAACTTCCATGATGCTTTCATCGGAAAGAAAAGTGTCGGCTAAGGGATCGGGGGATTCTGAAGAACCAAGCCACAGGGATTGTGAATAAGCATTGAGAGGTGTTCTCAAAATAGTATGATAAGAGGATATTGAAGGTGAGGCAAAAAAAATCTCCACGTAATCAATTTCAGTGGGACTCAACAACATAACCTCACCCCATGTATCAACAAGATCCAGTGAAGGAACGAACAAAGGATCAGACTTGACCGAAATCATGTTCACAATGGCAACATGAGGAGGTGTGTTACACTAAAATTTGTCACCATGACTATTTGCAGCTAGTATGGCTCCATCAACAGTCATACTATCCTCCTTGGCAAGCCTCATACCTCTGCTCTCCATGTCAAACTTCAAGAAAGCGAGAAAGTCATTAAAAACTGGGTACGCAGTTTCTCTCAACCTACGCATCCCAAATTCATAATACCTGCGTACTTGTATGCTCGGTATGTAAAGGGGTGGGTGCATACTCCTATAAAGGTCAAAAGGCGCGAGTTTCATCTTAAAAAAGTTACTTGTGGTCATTTCTAGAGCATTCTAGAAGCTTGTTTGACGTGTATTGAGCGCCTCCAGATGGTTCATGTATCCCTATGGAAGAGGAACTTATCCCATCAAGAGGGGAGCTACCCCATCCAAAGAGGGGCTTATCCCATTGATGGTGGACCTGATTAACTTCCTCTAGAACACTATAAATACAGGCATTGGGCCAGAGGAGGGGAGGTTGAAAAGCTGAACATTCCAAAGGGTAGATGCTGCTGGAATTAGGACTTCCTTGTAGAAGCTTGTGAGGAGAGATTCCCATCCTTTCTTGTTTCATTTGGAAGTGGGTGAGCTTATCAAAGTAAAGGAAAAATCTTGCTGGACCCTGGGAGGAACTTGCAGAACACCAAGGCTCAGGTTGTAATGGTTTCCTTTGTTTCCTATTAATACAAATAAGTCCATTCTTCTCAACAATTTGTTATTAATGAGTTGTTTCATATACTTCTTGGTTTGTATGTTGAATATGTTTTATTTTATGAGATATTCAGGTGCTATTTAATCGTTTGATTGTTAGTGAATGCAGGTTTCGAAGTGAAGGAGGAGCTCATCCGGATCGACGAGGCTGGACTACTACAACAGTGTTGGACTACAGGTATCTAAACACTTGATTTCTTGTATGGTAAATGCATATTTAGAGAAGGATTGTTCTTAATTGTCTTGTTTGTCACTAGAAAACCTTAAGCTTCTAGGGAGGTTGGTTTTGTCCACAAGATTAACTCTTTCCACATGACAAATTGGCGACCATACTGGGGAACTCCATTGATGTGAATGTTTTTTCCTTTGTGTGACACTTTGATCTGAGAAAAGTAATTTCTTTTTTGGTTTTTGGCTGTTTGACTGTGTATTTGGGTGGGCTAGCTTAGGGTTAAGTTAGATTTTAGTTTTTCTTGGTTTTTCCAGTAGTACGCACCCTCTAAGTTGAGCACAGTGCGTACCTGTACACACTGCAGCTTTGTACATAGAGCGTGCACGCACCTGTGCAAACAGGCTGCCTGCGTACCCTATCAAAAATTGAGAAAGTTTCAAGTTTTTCATTTTTCCTCTTAGATTTTGTCTTTAATTAGTTTTTACTGCCCAGATCCACTGGTTATCTATCAGAGATCTTCACTTGAACTTGTTTCGTTAACGTCAAGAGTTTTAGTGAAATTCATAGAAGTTCTAGCCCTAGGGTTTGATTTTTGCATTGGTTCTGTAGTGACTTTGACTTTAGAAGTTGTGAAACCTTGGATTTCTCTGGTTTTGTCAGTCTTCTTAGGAGTCGGACCTGTCATAAAGTCTACCTATGTGAGCAACCTACCTTTGTGTTGTCTCTTTGAGGAATTTCAAAGAAACTTGTTGATTGAAGTTGTGAATTTCATTCTTAAGAAAAAGAACAAAAGAGTTTGATTTTTGTTTTTGACTGGTTTATGATTCTGCATGAGCTGGTCCTTGGTTTGATTGTTGCCGAGTAAAGCAACTTGGAATCATCTTAGTAGGCTTTTGCCTCATTAGATTTGCTTTTAGGTAAATTTCCTTTTGATTTTCTTTTGAGTGAGTGTTTCATAGGATTTTATAAATTTTGAAATTGCTTTTGTTAGAATAGTTTTATATGCTTTGTTAAATAGGAAAAATACAAAAATATCTCCTTTGCAAAGTTTGTTTTAAGTAGCATTTGAAGTATTTTGAAAGAAAAAGGTATTTTCGTGCAAGTAATGAGTGGTCATGTGTTGTATGCTTGGAAAATATAAAGAGATTGTTTCTTTGATTGTCTGTTAAGAAAGTTGCTTTTATCAAATTTTGCATCTTCCAACTCTCTTAGCTAGGGAATTCATTGAAAAAGAAAAGTAGTGTAAATCATCCTAGGTGCATTTAGTGGATTTGAGTCGAGTCTACACACCATCAGTTTCATCTCCGCTACCTTTTGTCTTAAAGAAAAGCCATCAAATCAACGCTTAAAGTAAAATTAACTTAGAACTTTTTCTTTTACTAGGGCTCTGAAGCACCAATACAGATCAGGCTAGTGTCTTGGAGTAGGAGAGTAATTAACTCTCCAAGACTACAAAACCAAACAAGTAGCTTATCTTGTGATAGGATAAATCCAGCTGTTGCATTTATACTCTGGGAAGGCTCCTCTTAAAGGAGAAGCACGAGCTCGTGTCCGAACCAGTGAGGGAATCAATCCTCCCTCGTTGGGAACGACGCCAGACACGCACATATTACAAAC